>ULGS01000003.1:1569127-1710682 GCA_900519055.1 Yarrowia galli
GGGCTATCACATCACGCTCTCATGTTGAGAACCGTGGAGACCGGGGTTCGATTCCCCGTATCGGAGTGAGTCTCAGGAGTGGGTTCCTGGGTAGTATTTTTGTCTGCTTAGGTAAGAAACGTAGAGGGTTTTGAAGTCTGTCTGAAACGGTGAGGAAAAGGCGGATCTGAGTTTTTGGATTTGTGGGAGAGAGTGGAGGGGTTGGGGAGTTGGAATGCGAGCTTTTGTGACTTCCTGAATCGCTCTACCGTCGAATACGGTGTTTACTGTGTTTTGTTAGAGTGTAGTTGAGATTTGCTGTGTTTTGTTAGAGTGTAGTTGAGAAGAGAAGGAGCGGAGTAGATTGAAGATGAAGAGTCCTAATACATCCCGGGACAGCCGGAAACGGCTCACAACTTGTATCCGTCGATTCAGCTGAGCTTGGAGATTATATATATGCAATAAAATCTAAGACCCGCGTAATAATATTTCGAGATATCAACGTTCTAATGAACAGAACTTGAAATAGCTTAGCCGGTTTATGGGACGAGTTGTAGCCGCACAAAAATCGCTTTGAGACGTTCAAAATACGACAAAAGTGCTGGACGTCGATTGTAAAGTGCTGGACGTCGATGTAATACTCCCCCACAAAATCCCCTACACTCCAGACCCACCTCCCCAAACTGTCTCAGACAAATCCCTCTGTTATGTCTCAAGGGCTCGTATTAGCCGCTACAAAAGTCAGACAGTCTCACAACGTTCTTCAATGGGCCTCCGAATGGATAATGGACCCCTCATCATCTCCCCGCAAACTCTGACTCAAAATTTGCAGCACTCCACCAACTTTGGAGCCCTTTCTCCACCCCCGCAGAAATGTCGACAGGGGGGGTGGAAAATACGACATTGAGAATGGCCATGAGAGAGCCCTACCAGGTAGACTGAGAGATATGGGGCTGGAGTGAGGTGTACCTTTTGACGGACGAAATAACCACTGCGATCGTCGTCTTCGCTTACCAGTTCCTTGCCGATCTATACAGTAGATTATATTATTCACACCATTGATCCCATTGACCCATTGCTCACATCTCCCTAACGTTGAACTACTTTAGCATCAGTGGAGAAATTAGTGCTACAGCCACTCCCTGAACCGGACTACCTGATAAAGGGATTGTTCCTAGTATAGTGACCCTTGCAGAACCCCATCTTAGCACATTAGCACCCTTGCTACTGGTTCTCCCCCCATTGCCAATATCGCTGCCAATAACGCACTGTTAGGCACGCCAAGAAAGCTGCCATGCAGACATGCACTCTCTGCCCAATCCCAGTGCACAACGCTCATAGGGTGGAGCGGGTAGACTAATAAGGAAACCAACCTTTTTTGGGCAAGCGATCCCCCGTAACGGGATAGGATTATCAAAACACCGGAACTTTATTTGCACGGCGAGATCGGCGGTAATCGGCGGTAATCGACAGATACGACACTGGCTGGACACACAGAACCGGGTTGCCACCTCTGGGTCCAGTTTCTCCGTTTTCACAGAGCCCATTTCACACATGTCTCCTCGCCAAAAGTCTTGGTATATGCACAATTTAAAGTCACCCCACCCAGCCTTGCATCGAACGCAGATGACATGCATACCCCGCATATGTCAACAAAGAAGCGGCCCCCTGTAGGTGCACATGCATGGCAGCATGTGTCGTCGAGGAGCGACGGCGACGGAGGAGAGAGCGACATTTTTATACAACCTTCGTTCCGGCTTTCTCTTCCGATCTTTTCTCATATACAGAAGGGCAACGACGTCCAGCGACTAAAAGACTTACATTCTCGAAGACTTACATTCTCTAAAGACATTCTCTCAAAGACACTCTCTTGACACATCCTCTCGACACTCTCAAAGCACTAACACTCTCTACAACTAGCCATGCGAATCAGCACCGTCATTGTGGCTCTGGCAGCCGTTTCCGTCTCCGCCCGGCCTATCGGCGCAGACTATGATCATCTTCTACTACAACAGCGGGACTCTGGACTCCAGCTCGACAAACGAGGAATCTTTTCCGACTGGTGGGACAGTCTTTGGAAGCCTGCCGGGGAGTCCTCCAGTTCGTCGTCTGGCTCTTCCGATTCGTCTTCTACATCCACTGCGTCCTCTTCAGACTCCTCCTCTTCCTCCTCCTCTTCAGACTCTTCCTCTGAATCTCTAACCAGCATCCTGTCCACCTTTTCCTCCTGGCTCAACAACCTGCTGGATTCTGCTGGAGCTGGTGCTTCCAACTCTGGCTCTTCCAACTCCGGTTCTTCCAACACCCCCGAAGCCTCTCCTTCTGTCGCTCCTCCCGTGTCTCCTTCTGCTGCACCCAAGAAACCCGCTCCTACTCTTGCTCCTATCAATCCCAACAAGCTGCCGGATCTCGACTCTTGGGACCAGATCATGCTGGTGACCCAGAACGCCAAACGAGCCCAGCACGACGTCGGAGCCTTCATCTGGAACACCACTCTGGCCCAGTACGCCTCCGATTACCTCGACAAGGCCCAGTGCAACTTTGAACACTCTCACGGCCCCTACGGAGAAAACCTGGCTATCGGTTACCCTACTCCTCAGGCTGCCGTGGACGCCTGGTACGACGAGTTCAAGGACTACAATTACGCCCAGGGCGACTTTTCCGAGGCCACCGGACACTTTACCCAGTTGGTCTGGAAGGGTTCTCAACAGGTCGGATGTGCCCAGAAGGATTGTGGACCTAGCCGAGGTTCGTACGTGGTTTGCGAGTACTACCCTCGAGGAAACATTATTGGCCGTTTCACACAGAATGTGTTTAACTAAGGAAGGAGGAACTAAGGAAGGAGGGATGACTTTCAGATTCTAGTCGCCGGCGACTAACAGTAATTATATATATAAATCAGATTAATGTTCAATGTACTTCAGTTCTACCAACTCCACAGCTCTGTTTAGTTTGTCTGCTTCAGATGAGAAACTGAAGATCATCCTTCTGAGTTGTACCATGTCAGTGCTTGGACTGGAGAGATCTCGATGCTCTGACAACTGTGGTTATCTGCCTTCAGCTGAGCAAAACAGTTTCCGTGTTTTTCTGTTGCACGGTTAAGATATTTACTTGGGAATAGTTGAGATAAAAAGTCACTGCGGGGTGCAAAATCGGTGTTCCACGGCTCTGATGGGAGTGAGAAGGATGTTACGAGGTAGAGAGCGCTCTGCTTGATAACAAATATTTGGTCAAACATACTACATGCCTCACAGTATTTGGAGATATCTGGGCTTCTAATACCTCTCCTCAACTATTGAATAGTTGGGTTTAGATGGGTGATCAGTGAAAGCGTAATAAACGTTTCTGTGATTCGTTTACAGCCTGACTCCACAAAGGAAAAGCGTGTTTATGTCAACATAAATGTACTGCAAAGGGTAGATTATATTATACCATTCGAATCACTGGAAAATGGGGAGTTCACTGGTATGGTTTTTACCGTCTGTCATAGTAATAAAATCTTGCTCTAGAGGACGTTGAACATTTACAGACATGATGACGAGTGTAGTTCATGACAACAGTTTGTCAGTAGCTCCAGTATCAGATGACTGTGCCTGGCTGTCGGTGGGAACTTCTAGCCCAAGAAACCACCACATGAGATCTACAGAGAGTCCAGGAACAATGCCCCTTGAACGCATCATCCCATGCTTCTTGACAAGACAACTTCGAAGACTGGTAGCAGGGAATAGGCATGTGTTATAGTAGTACAATAGTGGACCATGAACAGGAATGACCTGATCTAAATGAAAGCCCGTACGCTATAATCCTGTTAAACTAACATGCTCCGATTAAACGGGATCTGAGAGCATCGGAGGTACTCATAACAGAGGGTGTCAACCTCTCCCCTTGGGGTCTTAGTGGCTGCTGCTGTTCAGTAGAGATTGCTGAAGGTTACAAGTACAAGTACGCGGTATTAGCTCTACGATACACACTCTTATTGGCGTTGAATCCAAAGGGTGCGACCGCTTCACTCGTTTCACTTGTGTTGATTGAAGGTAGCATCCCGGTATTGCATCCCTAACCCTCCTCATCCTGTGCAGAACCTCCTATTGATCAGGGGTGCATTGAGGTCGAACATCCCGATTAGGAGTTCAGGGCTATGGTCCTTAGTCACATCCCTTGTATTCTCCAACAGAAAAGAGTTGGGGGTGTCAGGTAGAGTGTACCAGGTACAAACTCAAGATCCCGTTTGTGTTACTTCTGGGGCTCTCATTCTGAGATCTAGGTTTGGTGGAGTGGTTGGTTGTGCATGGGAGTTGTATGAATGGAAGGGTAGGTTGCAGGGTCCCACAGAAGAGGTGGGAGATTTCTGAGCTGGGTTTACAGTGCTGTTTGTGTCAGCTTTGGACTGGAGTTTTCAGATTTCGAATCTGCTGCCTCTCTGAGGAGTTGTGTACAGTTCTTGTAAGGTCTTCATATCGTGCTATGAAGCTACTAGGCGAGATCTGAAGCGAAGAGATCAGAATGACTCAGATGTGGTTGACTTCTTGCTGGGTACATAAGATAGTCCTGCTAGAGCTGCTGTTCAAGTTCCGAGCAAGTCTGATCTCCTCAGAATTACGAAACCATAATTCATATGAATGATCACTTTGGGGCTCTCTGGAACTTCTATACCGTCCTACCTTGACCTCACCCTTTACTAAACCTGCTCATGAGGTGCAAGTGGAAGCTCGTTGTCAGCACATACAACCGGAACCATCTAACCCCGTTTTGGAACTTTTACAGCCTGCGCGTGTTGTTTTCATGACACAATGATGGTGATTAAGTAGAGACTTAGTCAAACAACTAGTCAATAGGTACAAACGCCTCAAATGGTCTTTGAGTGACAGCCACATACGATAGAGTGATTTGAAAGACATGAGACTGGTCGTACTGAGAAGGTGATGCTGTGACCGTCGTTTTGGTAACACACTTGTATTAGTGAGGGTCATGTTTATGGGGCTGTACCCGCCCAGAGCAACACAAACAGACTCTGGTTGTAGGCGTCACGAGTTTCAAAAATTGTAGCAATCTTCGAGAGGACAGACTCAACAGTGGGAGCAGCAACGACAGGAACAGAAGCCTTCACATCCTCGAGCAGAAGCCGGAGGGTGGAACGTAAGGAGTCGGCACCAGCGTTAGCGGGAGGGACCTTCCACTTGGAAGAGAAGAACCAGTTGGTCTCCTCCATCGAGGGCAGATAGTCCTCCTCTGTCTCAGCAGCAGCGAGAAGAATGTCCTTGAGCTCGTCCCAAGTGGCCGGCCGCGCGGAGCAGAGGGGTCTCTGAAAGCAGGGGAACAATTTACATAGGTAGGGGACCGCATAGCGAGGCTGGTGGGCCACACGTTCAGTGCCCAGGGTAAAAGAGACCACATAACGAAACCGCATGAACAGGACCCGAACAGGAAGAGACGGGTAGTTGTACGGCTAACGGGCAGGCCTACTCTTGAACTGGGTGACGAGAGGGTGAGAGACCACGGAGTCGAAGCGCTCTGTCATAGACTTGGAAGGGGACTCCTCATCGCGAGAAGGAGGGGGAGGAGTCACGGAGGGGGCAGCGGGAGCCGTAGTGGCGGCGGGGGTGGGCAGGAGAGTTTGTGTAGCAACGGGGACCTGACCATCAGCAGTCATCGAGAGCTGCATGAGGCCAATATTCCACTACAGAGATTCCTGACCAAGCTAAAGGCTCTGGACAGGAGCAGCTGCCTTGGTGAGATATATCTGGTAATAGATCGACAGAGTCGGCGTATAACTATATATAGCTAAAGAGATGAGCATAGGAGAAGACATTCGAACGTTTTGGGCTCGGTCAGGTTCCCAACGCACACAAAAGTGGACTACCTTAATTGTACATAGCACCTCGTATAATGGCTAAGAAACACATAAGTAACACACATAAGTATGTCGAAAAAGACGTACAGTCCATAATAACTCACACGACTATTCTGTTTCCTGGTAACAGCATGCTCTGGGCTTGTGTAGTCCCCATATGGGCTCACCTGAGTTCTCTCTCCACCCAGCTACCCCACAAGTCTTCCACTTGCCACACCTCTTGCCGTGCTCAGATGAGGTAGTCAGATCACATGGCGGTCTCAGCAGTTCTCGGCTGCAATATTAGCAGCTCACTAATTGTACAAACAGCAATTCCAAAATGTTCTGGTGCATGACTCCTCATTAATCACCATATCTTAATTTTTATGGCAGGGTCGCCTGTATACTGTACCCACCCACAGTCACGTGACTTATAACCCCACGTGACTTATAACCTCCATCTCAATTCCGCTTTTAAACACTCTCTGACAGTGGTTTCCCGTCCTTGCAGCTTTACATCGAGTACCCTTGTATCTCCTTACAGCCATGCTTTGACGACAACGATGACAATGAACCTGCTCGTAATTGTGCCCGGTAATTGTGATCGTGATAGCAGCAGCTGAAGCGAATCAAAGTCGATAGTTGCTAACAAACAACAAGCGGTAGTCAGTCAACCACTAGACAAGGACAGTCACTCTTTGAATCGAAGTGTTGCTGTAAGTGTTGTTGCTCATTGCTCACCGACTACAGTAATTGCTCGATCGTGAGACCAAGACGCAGCTCTGCCAATCCACGCTAATTCCAGTCACGATTTAATTAATCGCAATTAAATGTCGAGCTATCATAACTGGTCTACTGTTTTTAGAACACCTGTCTCGTGTGAACAAAGCAGGTCTCATGTTAACGACTCGAGGACAATTGACGTTAGTGTATAATATGACCCTCTTGGGCTGAGAGAGAATGACTGTGAGAATGACAGTAGAATGACACTGTCTCACAAATGTCTTGTGGCCTCGTGGTTGCTCTTAGTATGCAAACAATGACGTCATGTGGAGGGGGCATAAAGTGGGTGAAAGTAATCGCATTAAATTGGGGAAAAATGTAGTAGGTGCACCAGAGACGCGCCGTAATTGCCATAATTTTCTCTCATTTCTACCGCTATTATTTTACTCTCAACCAGCCCCCCAACCTGTGCGCCATTTAACTGTGTCTCTGTACCCCATGTTTCGCCGTTGTCTAATGCGGGGTAAAATGTGACCCACACAAAGAAGCCGCATAGGTATAGCTGCACCCGCGGAATCCAAACAACAAGGTGAATAACAAACACAAAAGCAGGGAAGCGACATGGGTTTAGGTGGGCGGTATTTGGATGTGAGTGGTGGCCAGACATTGGTTATTTCGCTGCTATTTATCAGCGATTTATCAGCATTTTATCAGCTATTTGTTGTTTTTTTTACCCCAAATTTACAGCCAATTTCCACCTATTATTTCCACCCATTAATACCCGATTATTCACCAATTGTCCTCCGCCTCGTTAACCGCCCTATGCGTCTAAATGCACGCCTTTCCCCACACAATAACGCAACAAGCAAAAATGTGCCTTGAGCATTTTGAGCCTCTTGAAGAGCAAGCAGCAATTATTTGAGCTCTTCTCAGTCGCCCAAGGCGGGTCTCATCGCATGTCTCATGCCTACTGGTTCTGTGTGACTGTTTGTATCGTTTCTGCGCTGTTTGTGCCTTATCTGCGAAAATGTATAATTGTCTCGACCCTACAGTAATAGGTGACCGCCGTCTTAGGACAGACTAACCACAAAGAAACAACGTCATCGGATTAAGAGCCACCTCGTAAACCGCGCTAGTGGGCTGTTAGTCACTGGTTGAGTCATGTGGTAGCCGTACGGGTGATTATGTAATCCAAATGCTGGCCAAGTGTTGGTTGTGTTGAGTCAATAAACACGCAATACAGCCCGTTGGGTTTGTCAACAAAAGATGCTTATTTGGTTGACTCAGCAGGAATATTACCAACCGCGTTAAAAATACCTGCTCCTCTGAACACGAGATGTTTACTAACACAACTAAGGCCAGGAGGTCGTCGTAACAGTCACATTCCACCTCAGTGCAACATACCAACACGACTGTTACACCCTTGACTGCTGCTTCCATCAGTAATTAGCGGCAGAGTTTAATGCTAAGGCCCAAGGGGCGGCGGGCAGTCGGAAGGCACGGATTAATCTGCAGAAAATGAAATAAAATCGGGATAATTATTCCAGAGCCGTGTAGGAATTATCCCATGTGATTGAGCATCCAGCAGGTAACATCATCCTTACGTATTACCACCACAACCACCCCCACAACTCCCCCCTAACCCCTATTGATAACCTCACACTAGCGGCACCGCGGGGTACATACCGATGATACATGGTTGTAGCCCAAATGTTTGTCCTTGTAGCAATGTGCAATGTGCAATGTGCAATGGCAGCAGCAACTGCTTGATGATGCTGGGCTGCCTTATCTCATCTGTCAAACCAAGGCACGTGGTTGCAAGGCTGTTACAGAGACGTCTGTGTCATCAATGGCACCTGTCTATGTCACTTGTTAATCTCCACAGTGTATAGTCTCCGAGAACAGGCCGTGTTATGATCATTACCCGTAGGTGCTATTAGATGTGCCAGGTACCACCCTGAATGTTGCACTCACTGACATGAGATGGCGTGAGATGACTATGCTCGTTCAAATAATATCCGTGTCCAAGACTCCAACGTCGCCCAACGTGATTGTTGCAAGTGCATTTGCACCAACGTGAAATCAACCCCAACGTGAAATCGACTTTTGATCCTGACTCCGGATCTTCACGATTCGCCCGATTGGCATTTTTCACGATTGATCGGCGTACCTGTGGTACTTTGACGAGAGTGACTTTGTAAGAAGGCAGAGAGGGCAGAAATCGTAGAGCGTAAAGAGCGTCACAGCGGGGCCTGATACTCTGTAGAGTAACAACTGTTTGAGTGTTTCGTAGAGTGGAGCCACTCAACCAGAGCTTGACCATAGCAAACATCTCTCTGATCTCCCTGGCTGATCCGGCTGCACCCCCGAGGACGCTCCTTGCTGCTCCGTGTTCCCTTGCCACTCATCCGCCCAACCCAAGTTTGCAAAAAGACGGCCGGCTCTGACTTTGCGCTTTTCGTACCGTTGCTTTTTGCGTTTGTGCTCCAGGCTGTGAGTGGACGATTAGCGTGCAGAAGATGGGGTGACTGGAGGGGAGTGATCAGATAGGTGTGTGTGTGTGTGGTCTAGTAGTGGGTCACGTGCTCTAATCAAAGGTCACATGATTCTTCTAATCACCCCACGTGACCATTGCACCTGCCCTCTTCAGATTGTTCAGTTCATATCCACAACAACTCGCCACATGCACATGTCACGTTCCCAACGAGTGTGCCAAAAGCAAAAGCAGTGTTTGGGTTGGGGAGAGAAAAATTGGGGTACAACGAGTATGCTTTGTTAGGGCTTACTCTTATTGTCGATATACATGACCCGAACCTTAATCCTGCACACAAAGACATGCTACACATACACAGACGCACACAGAGACAGACCTCGAGCCCCCCCATAGAACCAGAGATATATATATATAGATGCGACCTGTCCAGCAGTCGACATATCAAACCCACGAACCACCCCAACCTCCAGCATCATGTACTTCTTTGTGAAGAACACAGACTCTCCGGCCAGCACCTCTGCCAACTCGACGATCCACAACCTCAATGACGAGCTCACGGTGCCGGACCCCAAACTCGGTCTGGTCGCTACTTACGCCAGAGATGGCCATGGATACAGAAAAGAAGACGACACAGACTCGGACGACGTGGACTCCCTGTTAAGGGACGAAGAGACCGGCTACGATCTTCAGGCGGAGCTCGTGAGCGACACAAACACCTCATCCAAGGTGACGACAACCCAGCTCGATGATTCGGAAGCTCCTCCTTCTCTGTGGAGCTCTCTGGCCCAGCTGGCGCGAATGGCCTCGGGAACGACACAGACACAAACCCCCTCGATTGCGCTCGAAATCGGATACCCCAACGTGGAGGACAAGAAGGGATACAAGCTCAACCTGGGACTGGTCAAGGTGGCTCTTTACGCCAAGAGCGCCGCCGCAGGAGGAGGAGTGGGAAAGCCACGATCCGGAAAGGCCGCTCGAGGACTGTCAGTGTCCAGCAGCCGCTCGTCGCGTGATCCTAGCCCCGTTCCAGGCTCCAACCGATGGGTGGTTCGAATGCCTCATGCTGTGGACGCCACCCGTCTCAGAGTCTACCCTGACGGACAGGTGACAGGCAACTACGAGTACGCTCTCAAGGCGTTTGGACTCAAGATTGGCGTGGGAATGTACCGGCCGGTCAATGCATACCGATACAGAATCGACCGATACGGCGTGAGACGAACAGAGTCTTCTTAGACCTGGTTCATACAGTGCTAAGCGTGACCGACGCTAGGCGGTGGTCTAGCTAGGCACAGCATAGGCACACCAACGGCCCCCGCGTTGATCCGCGTTAGACCGAAAAGCTGGACTAGTTAGTTCACCCACCGTTTGGGAAACTGGCACTCTTTCAACTGTCAGACGGATGACAGCTAGACACACTAAACTAGTCCCTGGAGGACGATAGTCTGTCCAACGACCGACGTTGGCAGACAGTAACGATTTGACGACTATGAATATAGATTAATTTATTGCATCACACGGAAGTGACGGAAGTGACGGAAGTGAGTGGCCGTAGGTCACGAACGGACAACTGTTTGTGGAAGTCGTAGATGGACAACCATTGTAGAGGTCGTAGATGGAGGTCGTAGATGGAGGCCGTAAACAGACGGTTGACTTGTTGCAGCCACAGACACACAAAGAGACTGTGTCAATAGTTTGGTCAAAGTGAGACCGTCCACTTTGGTAATTGCTGGTGGACTAACTTAGCTGATAATTACGGCTACAGTGATTAGTCTAACGGAGGGTCTTGGCGAGTAGTACTGGTGATTGTGATTGTGATTCTTGTCCACCATTCTCAGTGACAACAGCAATTGGGCAATGATCGTTCATTTTGCCGACTGCAATTCATCTATTAATAGAGGCTTCAGGTTTGTAGTGCAACTGGTTCTGGCTGTGTAACTCAGTCGTCGGAGTCCTTGATTGCGACACCAATAAGATCTACAGGGTTAGTATGAGGTTCGAGCGGCGGTTATTATACTGTAGATGAAAGAGTTGAAGATTTGAAAGAGCTGAAAAGGGAAGTGCAAGTCTGTGTCACTATGTACACACATACGAGTGAGTTGGTGGGTGTAGATTCTCTTGAGAGTCCTGCTAATTGTAGGTTGCTGAAGTAGGATGTTTATAGTAATGCTGGTGCGTACTTTGGATGTTGGAACCACTACAACAGTTCACTGACTCCGTCGTACCCCCACATGATCTCCATGGTTGCAGTCTCTGTTACAGACGGTCTCCAACTTAACCCAGTGTGTAGCTCACTAACTCAGTCACTCAGTAACTCAGAGAAGCTGGCGTAACTCACAGAAAGAGGCAGAAGTAACTTATTAACGGACGAACTCAGTCGCTTGGAGTTTGGGTACGAGGTCAGAGCACGAGTCCAGAGTGTATAGTTGTGGAAAGAGGTCCAACGTCCGGGAAAGTGTTTGTGAGGGTTGGTGGTGTGGTAGGAGGAGATACACTGCGAGAAGAGTCTCGTTCGTACTTGTAAATCTCCAAATACGGCCAGCACATCATTCCTGTCACTTCAGTCAAGTCTCTGTCACTCCCTCGGCTCGTGTACTCGCAGCTAAGACACCGTTGTAGACCGTTAGCATATGACAGGCATAGGGAGACTTTGTAATTAGGTACGGAGTAGCATACTGGTACTCGTAGGTAAGACCGCACAAAGAACCGCCATCAGAACCGCCAACAGAACCGCCAACAGAACCGCCAACGGATCCGGCTGTAGTTTCCGTTTGAAAGAAAGCCGTTTGTCTTTGTGCTGGTATTTTCTATTTCGCTCTCAGTCTTTGTAAGAGAGCCCTTCGTCTTTGTAAGAGAGAGCCCTTCGGCTTCGGTTTTAACGGCGAAACGGTACAACTAGAGTTCGAGACACCAGGCCGAGAAGTTCAGGGTGGGCAACAGACAAGCCGTAGAATACTGTCGATGAACATGCTGGACGCAGAGAAGTGACAGTTGAGGTTTTCAACACATGAGAACGGTACATACACACTCAACAGATACAGATACACAACAACAAACACGCACAGATTCGGACCGTCGAAAGGGGCCACTATCGGTGGTTCTATCTGTACACACCAAGGTCTGAAAATATTTGCCCTAGGCTCCTTTCTGCCGTATGTAGCTCTCCAGCTCTGAGTGAGAAAGATCGACAGCGTACCTGCACAGCAGCTTTTTTGGCGATCGACAGGAAACCGAACATTTCGCAGTTTTAGCACACTTTGACGAATACGGTTGGAAAAAAGCAGCCAGATCCCCAAATTGGACCTGCTTGATCGGGCATGTCTGACTGGCGACTTAGCAAGCTTGCTGAGATAGGTAATTAATTACTTTGGGCCGACCGCTTGAATAGACAGATATTATGGCATGTGATAAAAGTGGCAGACGGTAAAAGAATGAAGGAAAAGCACTTCACGATCTTCACTCTCACTTCCCCTGCGTACTCGTAGTGTACACTCGTAGTATTCTCAAAGTTACACATCTGGATAATGTGTGTCTTTTAGTTGCGTCTTGTACAATACGGAGGCTGTGTGTGTGAGAGAATGAGAGAGAGACGAAAAGATCGAGCCAAAAGAGAGAAAGAGACGTGGAGGCGGCGTAAACGTGCGAGAAAGACGTGTGTACGTGTCGAGAGTGGATTTGGTCGGTGGTTAGAGATCAATTCAGAGTTAGAGTGGCGTTTTGAATTTCAGACGAATTGATTTGGATTTAGTGGGATTAACGGGGTTAACAGCATTCAAGTCGCCAATAATCAGAAACAGCTTCGATCCGACCGAAAACAAGTCGATTCGATACATTCAGCAGTGACTGATTCTTCCAGACCCATCTCATCCACCCAGAATCCACTTCCACTCCTCTACGTCCCCTTGTTCACATTTTCACGCATCTGATGCAGGGAAAAAGGTCAATATTGCGAAATGAATTTCAAATAGCAATCGTGGACCTCTTACTCAGCCAGTCCAACCTCGGTAGCGATAAGAACAGAGTTAGGGCTCCAGCCGGCATAAGATCCACTCTCTGTACGCTGGTTATGCATGTCTCGGTTTGGCTTACCGTTTGTGACTTATAAGGTGTCTTGGAAATAGCATGACTAAGCGAGCTATGGGTTTAAGGAGGATTATTCTGATGGTTATTGCTGGAATAATCGCAACAAATCGGATAAAATCGGAAAATCGGATAAATAAGGGAAAAGTCAGGGATGCTTCAGTATCAACTGGAGAAGCCATTGAGACTTGATTTACACTCCAGAAATACTGCCAGTATACGCCGAGGCATAGGAATACATCGCCAAAACCTCATCCACCCGTTTAAACGTACCTGCTTGAGAAATGCCGTCCATAAAAAAGGTGTATGGCCAATAGTGAGGTTTCCGATTGTGTGTTGTTATGACAATAGCTGGTTTCTTATAGTCTCTGCTAGCCTACAAGTGCAGAACATACATTGTACGATTAATTAATGGCTAGTCTCAAGCACTCCCCTCTTTTTAGCAGATTCACTGTTGATAGTCAGGTGACGGAAGGAAGTGAAGATTAGGACTAGTGTTCGTGACCAGACGAGTGGTTTCTGTTTGCAGTCGTCGTATCAAGCCACTGCTGTTAACTCCAGGCTGTTCAGAGACAGTCCCAAAATATCAATTCGCTCGTTTGCATCGCCCAGCACACCCATAAGTATCGTAAGTCCGGCCCAACTCGCGTGATCGGCGTTATCTGACAGAGCTGCGGAGGAAAAAGAAATCTGTTCGGCACAACATGATCTTTCGGGCCATCTCGGGTGCATTTCAAGGTGCAGGAAGAGAGAGTGTGTTTGGAGAGCTTGGAAGCACAGGAACACAAAGACGGCGTTGTTTCCTGTTTCCTGACGCAAGGTGACACAGAACGAGTCCCTGGGGGACTCCGGGCCCGGGCTTAGTCTTGTCTCGGGACCTCCAAGTGGCAAAACCGACGCTAGTCTCCGAGCTCAATAGGATCCAAAGTTTGGAACCATGCAGTTGTCATGTGAGGTTAAAAAATTACGAGCTGAGAGGGAGGTGGTGGAGATGTTGTGTGGGTGGTGGTGTAGAGATCTGTGACTGGCATCAAAAGATGCTACAGCGGCAATCAAGTCATCCAGTCGTTAGCCCAGTTCGGCACCCCCTTCCTACCACAAATGGCTGCTTCCAAAGAGGCTGTGCAAATTGCAACCTCCGCTAGTTCGTTTGAGAAAGTGTAACAAGCACTGAGCTGAGGCACAGCAGTACAGAGAGAGAGAGAGAGAGTGGCGGAGATAATGGGATGGGTGGTGAACCGGAACGATTAGAGAATACCATTTGGATCGTGGTATACTCGTATCATCCCCTGCCAACACCCCCCATCACCTGTGATACACGTCACCCGTATCCACAGACTGTACCCCATCTTTCCCTAGCTGTCATTCTCCACCCATCTCCTCACCTCCACCCACCTCCTCTCCTCCTCCTCCTTATCCTTCTCCTTCTCCTTCACTGGTGTGTGTTATCTCATAAATCTCCGCGTCACTTTTTGTTGCCGTCGCTTCAAACTGCCATCCCCTCCACCTGCCTCTTATCGGAGCTATAACTCTTGTCTAAGGTGCAAACAGTATATCCTCACATGTGTCTGGTTCGGGGATCGCCACACAATACGAAACGTCACACGTCACACTTCGTAGCCTATGTACCCTCCCTGAACCACACAAACACCTGTCTAAAAACCTGTCACAAGAGCAGCCAAACAATGGCACCAGTATCAGAGACACAAAACAGCCATCAAGGTGGAAGGAACCCTTTTGTCGCTCAGCCTTCCATTTCTGTGTATGTCTCGAAAAAAGGTGCTAACTCTTAACCGGTGCTTCTTTCGCTTGGTTCTTGGTTCTCGGTCTCTCTTGGCTTGGCTTGTGTGTCTGTCTGCTTGTGTCTGCTTGTGTCTGTTTGTGTGTCTGCTTGTTCTGTGTTTGTGTCTGTGTGCGTCGCCAGATTAAGGTTCACAAATAAGCTTTCATCACCGCCATTATCATGCTTTTTATAATCACTGGGTATCTCCTCGACAGGCCAAATCTGGGGGACGACACCGACGTGGACGACTTGCATCAATTCGCAACAAATTGGATAAATTCGGAAAAAAGCGGGGAAAAATCAGCGATAAACACAACCGACTCCGACACACACAGTCCGTCTCACCATGAGCTCGCCACCGCGCCCCAAACCGAAAACCAGCCGATCCAAACCGCTGGTCAGGTCCAAAACTGGGTGCCTGACGTGCCGGAAACGAAAGAAAAAATGCGACGAGAACCACCCCATCTGCAAGGGCTGCCAGAGGAACCAGCTCGAGTGCGTCTGGGCCGTCCCCAGCACCTCGATTCCGGCCGTTAGCTACAAACCGCTGGAAGTCGACCTCGCCGCCGAACAACAACATCATCATCACCAACAGACACAATCGTCGATACGACATGGGCCCGGTTCTACCCATGAAACCACGTTATGGAGAACCCCGCCGCCGTCTCATGATCCACAATATCAACAACAACATCAACAAGAGGTTCGTTCACACAATATCCAGATGCCTACCTTCATCTCAGATAACAACAACTCGACAAGAATCAAACAAGAAGAGATGGATCTGAACGGTGGTGGTGGAGATAACAACAACGGCAACGGCCTCGATGACGACGACTCTCCACCGACTCTACAGGCAACGCCACTGCAGTCCATCTTGACCATGTCACGTGACCCGACGTCTGACATTACCCGAGACATGTCCAAGCTTCTCAACTCTGCTTCTTCTGATACCTTTTACGGGTTTATGAAGTCACATGAGAAGCGGTTTCTGGAGGCCGTCACGCAGTTCAATCTCACAGAGTCGCCGTATTCCAATTACGCCTTTCAATTTGCTGGTCTGGATCTACAACCTGATACCGTAAAGTTGTATGATCGCTTTCTGACTCGATTTGTGCCCGTCATCACTCCTCCACATAGTCATCCGGATCTTTCTTCGTGGGCAGTTCTAATCCCACTAGTGTTCAAGTCTCCGGAGATTTTGCAGCTCAGTTTTGCCTGTGGAGCGCTGGATCTGGCCTGGCACGATCCGGATATGATGAAAACGGTCCAGAAGCACTATTTGGCGGCTATTCGAGCTCTGAGAAACAAAATCGTATCTCGAGAAGTCACCGGCAGTGAAGATTGGCTGTTTTCGATCGTGCAGCTGCTCACCACGTTTGAAAAGCACTTTGGAAGCCCGACTTCTGCTGTTGTTCGTCATTTGAGTGGAGCTCAACGGGTTTTACGAGAACGACAGCTCAAACGGGTCTACGACGGAGGCGAGATCTTTGCTCTCAACAAAAACGACCGTGTTCTCATGGAGGCGTTCCTGTACAACTATTCGGTGGCCATTCTCTTTTGCAAAAAGAGTGATTTGGTCTACTTGAGTCCTCCCTCCGTGTTTGATGAGTTCAGACCGTACCTCCAGGTTGCTCTTTACGAAACACAAGTGTACTGGTCCAACAATCCCATTCTGGGAGCCGGGTTCACGGTTTTTGAAATGTGTGCCAAGATCAGTTGGATTGCCCGCAAGGATATGCTTACGATTGAAGACTCACAGAACATCAAGAGTTACATCCGAGCTCTGGAGATCTGGTCCGTGCCAGACATTCAAAAGACTCACATGACGGACGAACTGGAGTACCACAGCTTCATGCAACACATGTACGCGTCTCGTGTGATGCGCCAGGCCGTGATTCTGCTGGCCAAAAAGCTGCTCAACCCAGATTTGCAGGAAACGTCGGAGGAAGTCGTGGGTCACGTGACAGAGGCCGTCGAGGAGCTCAAGTCCATCGAGCTGGGCTCCTATGTGTCCTGTATCATCGGCTGGGCCATGGCTATTGCCGGATGTGCAGCTACAGAAAAAACCCATCGAGAGCTGTTCAAGTTTCGAGTGGAAAAGTTTGGTGAGAATTCTCGAGCCGCCATTTTCCGCCAAATCATGAAACTGTACGGATTGGCCTGGGGATTAGGAGAAGACCAAAAGGAGCTGGGATTGGACATTATTTATGAGAGAGACGTGTTGGAGAGTATGGCTTTGTGAAGAGATAAGCAGAGCTGCTCATGGATTGTACAAGTATCTTTAGCTAATGTATTTATTGTATCAATATTGTGCGAGTCAAACGGAGTTGTAAAGTGAAGAGGTGTAATTATCTCAACATATTTGTACTGAGAAAGGTCAATATTATTATATCATTCGAATCAACGGAATGAGGCGAGTAAGATGATGTAATAAAAAGACATCTTCTCCAGTTCAAATATGAGACTTGGTAGTCTATACTCCCAGTTGACTGTAGCTAGAGTGAAAAAAGAGGGTGCTTCCAACTCACTATACAATAATGACAACGTCACAAGAGTGGTATTAGTGGCCTCCCCTAACTGTCAGCTCTTTAATGGTACCGATAATCGATTATGTTTGACGACTGTGCCAGGACCAGTCCTACAACCCATTTACTTAGGGTTTAGTTAAGAGAGAAAGTCATTTAGGGGTGCAAAAACGTGGTTCCAGAGGTGCTATCTAAATGGGAGTTATACCACTCGATAGCTACTAGCTTGGAAACATCTATCATGAAATAACATAAACTGATTTCCCACCCAAACCCCGAGATATCCACTCTTCCATTGCCCTCAAATGGTTCAATTTACTTAAACTTTGTTAGACCACACTCCCAACTGCGACTCCTGCTGAGAACATCAATGAATACCAATCCAACTCCTGGCAAAGGTACGTCGTACTAAAAAGTGGACTGCTTGGTACCATTCGAATCAGCTGAACGAGGCGAGTAAAATGGTGTAATGAAATCTGCCTTCCAGTATGTAAGCTTCTCCACTCTGAGACTAGGCTACATTCGCAATTGCTTATCTTAATCATTTCTTATATACACGTCATCTATAACTACTGTCATAGAGCAGACAGTCGTAGAGCCTTGGCTCATGTCCTTAGTTCACCCAATCAAGAACCTTGGGCTCACTGGGATCGGGCTTGGTCTTTCGCTGCATCACCTCCTTGACCTTCTCGGACACACCGGGCTTACCAGAGTACTTGTTAGTAAAGTGGTTGACCACCTCGGCGGGAGAAGCCTTGTAATCCGACGATCGGGTCTCGCCCTTGATGTACTGCTCAATCTCCACCTCTCGAGGCAGCCCAAAGTTCCAGGGGTACTGCTTGTAGGTGTCGTTGATGACCACCTCCATGTCCTCGTTCTTGGAGCCGGGTCGTCGCTGGATGAACGACTTGACAATCTCGGGAGTCACGCCCTCAAACGAAGAGGGCTCCCACTTGGGCTCTCGGGCAGGCTTGTCAATAAGCTTGGCAGACACTCCCTCAATGAACTCTCGCGAGTGCATAAAGTTTTCGGCGTAGTTGCACTCGTCGCTGAAAACGCCCTGAATGTCCTGGTTTCGGCCCCGTCGCAGAGCAGCCAGAGTCACCTTGACGGAGGTGGGGGATCGCTCGCCCAGCAGCTTGATGATCTTCTCACCGGCCTCGCCCTCCTGCTTGAGAGCAGCCACAATGTCCTCAATGGCGTCGTACTTGAAGGTTCGGTCAATCAGAGCCCGGAACTCGCCGCCGTACTGGAACTTGAAGTTGGCAGGCACCTCGGAGAAGTCGTTGAGCAGCGCGTTCACCTGCGCGTACATCTCGGAGGCGTCTCGGCCCTGGGGGTTGTCCAGAGACGCAATGGCCTTCTCCAGCTCGCCCAGTCGCTGCGAGGGAATGTAATGGGTGGCAAAACCAGCAGCCACGGCCTCGTAGCCCTTGAGTCGGGACGAGGTGAGAGCCAGGAAGGTTCCGAGCTCTCCGTCGAGTCGGGGCAGGAAAAACGTGCCTCCAACGTCACAGAAGAAACCAATTGAGGTCTCGGGCATGGCAGACAGGGTGGTCTCTGTGGCCACTCGGAAGGGCAGGTGCATGGACACTCCCAGACCTCCTCCCATGGTGATTCCGTGGTTGAGAGCAATCACGGGCTTGGGGTAGACGGACAGCAAAAAGTCCATGGCGTATTCCGTGCAGAAGAAGTCTCGGGACAGTTCAATGCCCTGGGCTCCGGCGGCGTTCTGTTTGGCCAGGGTAGCCACGTCACCTCCGGCACAAAAGGCCTTGTTTCCGGCGCCCTTGAACAGCACCACCTTGGCGGAGTCGGACTTGAGCCACTCCTTGAGCCGGGGGAAAATGGCTCGACACATGGGGTCGTCCAGAGCGTTGAGTTTCTTGGGCCGGTTGAGAGTGATGGTTCGGGTGGTGCCGTTGTCGTTGAAGAGCACGGGAGACTCGTCTGCAGCAGCAGCTCCACCAGCAGAGGCAGCTGTGGTCTGAGACATGAATCGCGGGTTGATATGGGCTCGAAGAGGCATTCTAGTTCGGGCTAGTGTTGTTCGCAACATGTTGGGTATGCTGGGGGTTAGCTTAGTCTTTTAAGGTGTGTGTCTTGGTTGGGTGGTTTAGGGTAAGAGGCTTGACGGTGGGGAAGGCGGCGGAGATAGCCAGGTGAGGTGGAGTTCGTGGGGGTGCACACAATGCGGAGATGCACAGCCAGAAATGGGACAGAAGAAATTGTGTCTGTGAGACATTGAGACACGGTTGCCATTTGTGTGTGCCACAATGACACCTGTCTGTGTCTGCATCAATCACTAGTCTCAATGGTTGGGGCTAGTTATGGCTCTAGGGACATACTCACAGTGTAGTTAAAGGGTGTGCTGGGTATTTCGTAATAGGTGTTGTCTGGTCAAATACAAAGTCAAGTACTTGTGACCAGAAAACTCCCCATTAAGTATCTGCTAGCCCAATAACCAGTAACCACACAACCCCATTCCACTCGGCCGAACATCGGACCTCTCTTTGTGTGCCTGTAGCACATGTGGGGTAGACACACACTCACAGCAATACTTCCAGGCACAGAGCGATTTGATTGAGCCGATTGAGCGGGTAAATTAGCCGACCGGTTGTTGATACCAGTGGCATAGACGAATGGCACAAAATACCAGTGACACAGAACCAACCCATTTCTGCCCAGATCAAATCTGACGATCACTTCAGACCTCTCAGGCTGACATTTCAGACTGACATTTGCACACCCTGAAAAACCACTCAATGATGGCAAATTGCTCCCAATCTCTCACAGAGCCATATATATAGCCTCTGTAGCCCCTCCACCACCTCTCCCACTGCTCCTGCCCTCTCTCGCAATACTCACGCTCGGTCTGTGATCGGAGGAACAAATTATTTTACCTTCGAATTGATCCTGACACTGCATCCAAATTTTACCGTGCCCAAGGAGCTAGCGTGGGTTCGAGTCGGGGGTGGGTGGATTGCAAATTTCTTGAAGAGCGACCCAGAGTGGAAGCGACGATACTAGAAGGTGTTTTGACGGCCATCTAACAGCAAATGAGCAGTGGAAACTGTTCAATCAGCCCTTGAAGTAACGACAGGCCTACTCCCTCATCTCAGTACAATATAGAATAGGAGAGAGGTCGTAAAAGTACTGAAAACTGTGAGATTTGTGCCATTGAAAAGCTCTCCCACTTAATAGACAGCTTATATAGCCTCTCTGCTTTTGAACACCACTCTACCACCATCCAGTCACGTGACATATCGCCCCTTCTCACCCAACATTATCAATCGTATCACTCCTACTGGCTCCTCATGCACCAGTCTAAAACAAAGGACAAGTCGACGTGGAGAAGTGCACAGCCCGTCTGCATCTAGAAAAGGACACTCTGCAACAACTCCATAAGTCCGACGTGGTTAATTTCTCTGAAACGTTTTGTCAGATCAGGATCTGGATCAATATAGCTCCTAACTCATGCAAATCTCGGAATTGAGCTCTGAAAGTCGGAAGATGTACTAATTAGGCCATCTAAAACTTTCTGCCAAAAAATCAGCTTGACCAGACAACTCCTTCCACCTCCTGAATGGATGCCCCCTGACAACACGAACATTTCAGGTCATTTCGATAAGTCAGCCAAAAGCCTATATTGAAATTAGACTTTCTCATATCCACGGAGAGATGGTGTGTTGAAAGTGGTGTTAGAGGGTGTTTTAACTGATAAAAAACACACCACTATACTCACCAGTCTCTTCCCATCAAATTTACACCCTCAAATCCACCCTACCACCTCTCCATCCATTTCTACCCCACATGTCCTGTAAAAGCATGAATGGCCCGATACCGAAACCTTATCCTTTATTTTAAGCTTCGCTACTCCTTGAATGTCATGTCATCGATTTATTGCAGCTTATTAGTTGGATAGTTGGCTACGCGTGATTTTTTACACAAACACACAACTCTGGACGCCCTGTTCGAATCGATCGCCGAAAATGAGCACAGAGACTGAGAACGAGGTGCGAGCTCGTCACGTGACCGCGCAAGAAGGCGAACAACAGCAGCAGCATCCCAAAATCCATTCTGCTGGCCCTGTTTCTGAGGCAGACTTCTTTTGGACTTATCAGGAAGAACCCCATCGATCTCGACGGATGGAAATCATCAAGGCTTACCCTGAAGTGACCAAACTGACTGGACACGAGCCCCTGACCAAATGGGTTGTTCTGGGAGTCGTTTCATTGCAGTTTACCTGTTGTTATCTGCTTCGAAACAGTCCTATTCTGAGCTGGCAGTTTCTGCTCACAGCTTACATCATTGGAGCCGTGTGCATTCAGAACCTGTTTCTGGCCATCCATGAGCTGTCCCATAACCTCGGCTTCAAGAAACCCATCGTCAACAAGCTCTTCTCCATCTTTGCCAACGCCCCCATTGGAATCCCCTACAGCGCTGGTTTTGGACCCTACCATCTGCTTCATCACAAACACCTGGGCGACTTCAGATTCGACACTGATCTGCCCACCCCTCTGGAAGCCGCCCTGTTCAGCAACGTGGCAGGCAAGGCCTTCTTTGCCACCTTCCAGCTCTTCTTTTACGCCATCCGACCCATCTGTGTCGCTCAGCTGCCCTTCTCCATGATCCACCTTCTCAACATTGTGGCCCAGGTGGCCGTTGACGTGGCCGTGGTCAAGTTCTGGGGATGGCAGTCCTTCTGGTACCTCATTGTCTCGTCCTTCTTTGCTGGATCTCTCCATCCTGTCGCTGGACACTTTATCGCCGAACATTACGTCATGGGAGATAACGTGGACAACGCCGAGACTACAATGAAGGAGTCTGGATCCGACGAGATGATGGCCAACAAGACCCGAGTGTCTTCTTCCGTCGCTCCTCCAGAGACTTACTCCTACTACGGTATCCTGAACCTGGTTACCTACAATGTGGGATACCACAATGAGCACCACGATTTCCCGTTTGTGCCATGGACCCGATTGCCTGCTCTGCGAGAAATGGCCAAGGACTTTTACGACCCTCTCCCTCAGGTCAAGAGCTGGAGCATGACTATTGTCGATTTCATCAGAGACGATCGGGTGAATCTGTGGTGTCGAGTGAAGAGAGACGAGGCCCAGATGAAGCGGTTGGCCGCTAGAACCTAGACTCTCAGACACTCTCAAAAAAACATAACACGGACGAACTGATTGTCAAGTGAGTGTACACCTCTTCATTGGGGACCTCATCCTCGGCCCAGTTCGACGTAAAAGAACATAGTTCATGTATTTATTGATCAACACAGTGATTCGTAGTTCTCCCCATTCAAAAAGTTCTATATTATACATTACAGCTACTTGTATATACTAATCAAGCAAAACCACCTCCTCCACATCTTCAACCTGCACATCGTTCTTCACCTCCTCCTCCTTCTCTCCCTTCTCTCCCTCATCAACCTTGACTACCTTGGAAGGCTCTTCATCGAGAATAACCACACTGTCAATCTCGGAGAAACCTCGCTTGGAAGTATCTGCCACCAGAAGCTCATCGTCCCCGTCGTCTTCTTCCTCCTCCTCAGGCTTCTCAACAGTATATGTGGGAACTGTAGGAATGGGTGTGATGTTGGTGATGGTGGCTTCAACGACAACACCCTCTCCAACGTTCTCACGAGGCTCAAAGTAAATCTCCAGGTTTCTCAACTTTGTGTCATCATCAGAGTCGTCCATAATGGTCACAAACGACCGCTCCTGGACTCCCAGATCAGCCAGGGTGCGTTCAAGGTTGTCGTCAAAGTCCACGTCGTAAATCAGCTGGTTACTAAGCACGGCAAGCTCCTCCTTGGGGAAAAACTCAGACACCCACGTGACCAGATCGGACAGCTTGGTTTTGTTCACATCACACGTGACCACGACTCGAGCGGCAGAACTGGTCACACAAGAAGTCGAAGGAGGAGCAGGCTTCGTCTTGGTGAAAAACCGATCGCCTCCACGCCGCGAAATGTAGTAGTCACGTGCCCGGTCAGGCTTAGTCAGCAACCAAAGCCCCTGCTGCACCGCGAGAGCGGCAATCATGGCGTTGGTGGTGGCAATGGCGGGGATAATGTTGCCGGCAATCTGCTTGAGATCAAACTTGGACTTGGTGGTCACGTGATGCACGGTCGCAAACAGCGTTGCTGCGGCAACCACAAAGTCGAGAGTATCTTCGTCATCCTTGTCAAACTCGAGGGTTTCTCCGTTGTTGAAGCGAGTTTGAAGACGTTTAGTCGCGTCCAGAAACACGGCAAACGCCTCTTCACGTGACCAGACGTTCTGCGCACGTGATTTCGCAATCTGGGCGCCGTCAAGATGCTTACTCAGCTTCTCCAGCTCGTCCCACGATTGCGGATCGGGTTTTGCTCGTCCGTTATCGACATTGTGTTCTGCCTGCCGGGCGATATCGACGTCGAAAATCTTGCAGAAGACGTTCTTGCCAAACTCGGGCTTGGTGATCACGTCTCTGAGCTCCAGCAGCTCTGCGGTTTCCTTTTTGAGCGTGTTGAGCTCTTCCTTTGACGCCTCTGATTCGTCCATTTCTCCGAGATCCAGATCCGATCCAAACAGCTGCACAAACAGGAACGATTTGGCCCATACCACGGTATGGACGGGCTGCGAGGGTGTAGATCGAATGGTACAGATGGGGAACGACTTGGGGGTCTCCTTGGGCACACAATCGACGCATTCTGTCTTTCCAGCCAGAATGACCTGAGTCTGGCCCAAGAACCCCGTAGTTCCTGACTCCACAAGTGGCACGTTTGCTGTCAAACACATTCGGTTGACGTGTCGACGAGCCTCCAGGTTGTCCAGAGCATTGTACACCACGTCAAAGCCCTTGTACCAGGACACGGTGAACTTGGGGTCGGTGATGATGTTGGCGAGATGAGAAGTAATGTCGACGTGGGGGTTGAACTTCTGGGCGGTTGCTCGGGCAACAACACTCTTGGGCTGCTTGATGTGTTCGTGGCCAAACAGAAACTGTCGGTTGAGGTTGGACAGATCGACCGTGTCCAGATCAAGCACGGTGATTTTGCCGAATCCGAGCAGAACCAGGTTTTTGAGCATTTCACAGCCCACGCCTCCAGCTCCAACCAGGAGCACGTGACTCGAGGCGATTGTGTTCACGGCCTCTTTTCCAAACGTCCGCTCCAGATCAGAGTGGCGCATTGTAGTCATGGTTGAGTTGTGTAGTTGTAGTTGTACTTGTCTGTATGAAGTTCAGTAATATCACTTTAGCAACGCCATGTTCCAAACACAAATTGATGAAGCTTATTTGACGGGTGATTTTACGTGATTTGTGGGGGTGATTAGGGGAGGAAAATTGTGGTTAGTTGGGTCAATTAGGGATAATTAGAAAAGTGGTGTTAGTGAATAGAGAGGGGTGAGATGTGCGTGTATCTGAGCTGTTTTACTGTTTTTGGCCAATTGTGCGTGTCTTGGAGTGGTGTACTAGGTCCAATCTCAGGTAAAGTACCTGTAGTTTATATCTCACCGCCTCGTGAGGTAAGCAGAAGACTTACTACTTGTACATCATTGACGTGATCTTTCAGCTATCTCTACTGCTAACATTACAGTCACGCAAGCTGTGACGTCTTTCACTAACGGTAAGATAGTTCGAAGCTATCCTTAACTATGGTGTTGAGGTAGATGAAGAGAACTGTCTTCAATAGCTGGAATGCATAATTGGAGAAACTGGATTGTTGTAGCCACCTACTGATGGAGTTCAAGTTTCGATGAGGACTTTGTCTGAGTCTAGAAGTGGTCACCTTTCCAATCGACAATATGACCATCCGTTGGTAAAAGACATTTAGTATTGGGAAATAGTTAAAAGACTAGCCTGGTATAGTAAATTAGTTAGAGGTACTATAGTCTTGATTGGAAGTCTTGTTGTTCACAGAGGTGCTACATATATCGCCGAGAGTGTTACCGTTGCAGCAAGACAGACTCTGTTATTCACGGTGAAGAATGGGCTAATATCTCAGCGATGAACTGTCAACAATTGAAAGATGGTGGGAATGTCTCCTCACAATCAAGTCAATGCTAAAGCTGGTATGATGTCTCTTGGCCATGGTAGACTCGATCACTCCCAATTACGTTTCCCTATCAGAGTGATGCTGTAGCATCTACAGTACCGTTCCTATCCGACACAAAACAGCAATGAAGCCTTGGAACACTCACTACTAATCCTGCTTCTATAGACCCATATCACTCTGACTGTGACCTTGAATAACTCCACCAGGTCCAACTGACCTTGAGAACAAGCCAGAAGTGGTTGCTTGGACTAGGGACAAGGAGAGATGGTTAAAGGGTACAGAGAGAGCAACAGAAACCGTGTGAACAACAATCTCTGACTTGCCACTCCTACAAAACCAAATCATGTGACATGTATAAGATCACGTGACCCCATAGAATGCCGTACCAACTCTATGATTCTGCCATACAGTTGGATCAGGCATGTTTCAGAGTGTTCTCAGTGGACACCTATATAAGGTGGTTTGAGATGGATTTTCACCGGGGAAATCAATCACGTGATCAAACAATGTTCACGTGATCAATATAAAGCCCACCAGATCTAGTCACGTGACCTCCTATGCCTCTCACAACACACAATCTTGCTCCAGCCACGTCGGCTTGTTTTCAATTAACATTAAACTTTCCCCCGGTCCCTTTCATTACGCGACACGTCAACCGAAGATGTTACTTCACGCATTCTTCACACCATGTCCGAAAACAAGTATTCCGTCATTTTGCCCACTTATAATGAGCGGGAGGTGAGTACACAAAAGGAGTGAAGCGAGCACAAAGCGAGTTTGAAGAGTTTGAGTCAACAATGAATCATTTCAGAGTGTTGTGAGTGAGGTGACACGAATCATGGAATGTGACATTGAGGAACTGGAGCAATGGGGAGCTGAAGGACGGGTCAGGTGAAGGAGGTGAATTGGGTGGAAATGGAGGACGGAGTGATTCTAACAGTGGCTTGTGAAACCGGAGTCAGCTGATGGAGAGCAATGTGAAGGGTGTGGAGTGTGGTGTGAGATGTGAAGTGGTGTGGTGTGGTGTGGAGTGTTGTCAGCTGTTCTCTTGTGCCAGGTTCAACCAAGTCTGGTGACACTGGGATGGGCTTGAATTGGTGTGTTGCACTGTCTTTGAGCGATGTCCTCTGAACACCATCTAATGACCTACAGCCGTTCACCACATCAAGACCTACACACTGTCAGGACACAACATTCACACCAACTGCTTGTACGATGAGCTCTTAGCCGTTACTGGGGGCGAATCGACTGCTTCAACAACTGTTTAACCGACTGTCGAACGCGATTGGTCATCATTCCAGAGTTCTAGTTCATTGCCCTAGAGCCATGTTCCAGGCAGACCCATCCACAGGTGAAAGATTTAGACTGAACATACAGCAGCTCTGAGAAGGACACATAACTCGATTCATCTGCTTCGTTCAGAAACATCACCCCTTCAATTGTTGCGTTCTTCCGTGTTTCCTCCTATGACCCCATTAGACTGATCTCTCCATGAATGCCACACTGGACAATCCTCTAAGCATCGGACACTCCTACGTCAGAGGTTCTGTCACAGCCGTTCACTGCGATCTTCTCTAGAAGAACTGCAAAGCTGGTCACGCGCAACCACAGCTGCTCTTTCAAGAACTACTACTGGTTGTTCTTTAGAGGCTGCCCTTTTGAGATCAGCAGCTTGTTCTTTGGAGATCTGACGTCGTTCTCTCGATGTCTGCAGCCAGCTGTTCTCGGGAAGACTTGCTTCTCAAGGGTGCTATCGTGTTGTCCTCTGGAATGTCCCTCTCAGACTTACAACAACAGCTGCCAACAGCGGCCAACAGATCAATTGGCTGTTGTCCGCTCGTGACCTGCGGCCACTTGCTCCCTCAAGATGAGCCTGTTGTTGTCCGCTCGTGCCTCGCTTCCAAGGGCGGTATTGTCGCTGTCCGCTCAGGACCTTCGGCCCTTCACTACCGTGCTAACTCAGAACCTCCCCATCATGGTCTGGCTCCTTCACAAGACCTTCACCGAGAACAACCTCGACTGGGAAGTGATCATTGTCGATGACGGCTCTCCCGACGGTACCCAGGAGGTGGCCAAGGAGCTCATTGCTGCCTACGGAGACAATGTTGTTCTCAAGCCCCGAGCCGGCAAACTCGGTCTGGGAACCGCCTACGTCCATGGCCTTCAATTCGCCAAGGGCAACTTTGTCATCATCATGGACGCCGACTTCTCCCACCACCCCGAGTCCATCCCTGAGTTCATTGCTCTGCAGAAGAAGAACAACCATGACATTGTCACTGGAACCCGTTACGCCGGCAACGGAGGCGTGTACGGCTGGGATCTCAAGCGAAAGCTGGTTTCTCGAGGCGCCAACTTCCTGGCCACCCTGGTTCTGCGACCCCACATCTCTGACGTGACCGGCTCCTTCAGACTCTACAAAAAGCCCGTTCTCGACAAGGTGATCAACTCCACCAAGTCCAAGGGTTACGTGTTCCAGATGGAAATGATTGTGCGAGCTCGAGCCATGGGCTACTCCATTGGCGAGGTGCCCATTTCTTTCGTCGACCGACTCTACGGAGACTCCAAGCTTGGAGGTGACGAGATTGTCCAGTACGCCAAGGGTGTGTGGAACCTTTTCGTTGATATTTAGACGATGATATAGACAGTCAATAATGCAGTATTTTGGAAAAAAAACGGATTTAGTTGAGAATACTTGAGGTGGTGGACGTTAGTTGGGACATTAGTTAAAGAACCAAATCACTGGTTGAACAGTTCATCGTAAAGCTGACAAATTAGTTGAGCACGATACTGCACCTCCGTTCCTACAACTCTTGCTCACATACACCCCACACTGCAAGCAAGACTGCAGGTATGACACCCATTAGGTTAATGACACGCATCACGTCCGAGATTAGGGTTAGGGTTCCTCTTGAGATTAGGGTCGACCAAGCTGTCTCAGGTTAGGGCTCTTCTCTCGTCGAGGGTAGGGGTTGCATCGCCCGGGTTAGGGCTGCGGAAAATATTGGGCCTGTGGGAAGAAATATCTTCGGAAAAGCCGGTGGGGTCCATTGCGAGTTTCTACGGCATGATACGGCATCTAAAACCGAGCCGTTTGAGCCGTACACGAGGAATAAATCGGAGGATTCGAACCAAGATCAGATTTTCGTCTATATATTATCTGTTTGTGTAACATGGCTGTTTGCGATTAAACCTCATGGTTACACGGCTCTATGGGATTTGTAGATTTTGAGGTGATTTTGAGTACTATTTAGATTTGCGTAAATGTGGGTCTAGAATGGCCATTTTTGGTGCTGCGTTGATTTTGAAAGTACAATTGCAATCAGCGCGATCACAGCATCATTTTAGTATATCTATCTTTGCCATTGCTCCACTTTTACCCGTCTTTTGAAAGCTCCTTTGGACCTTGCAATTCCTGCGATCAAACACTGGCAAACAGCGTGAAGCTAAAATTGCGTTTTTCGGAGACGATTGGCTCGGACATAAGAGAGGGTTGTGGGGGGTGGTTGTGGTCATGGTGACAGGGTTAGGGACTGTGGGTAGGGCCAGGGAACACCAGCAATACCCCCCAGATCTACTCCTACCACCTCTACAATCCCCTGACCCTTCCAATTAACCCGAATTTGAGGTTAACATATAGTTACATATTCCTTCAGACTTTGGCGTACATCCACCATTCATCCTTTTTG
Organism: Yarrowia galli; assembly: GCA_900519055.1. Lineage (NCBI taxonomy): Eukaryota > Fungi > Ascomycota > Dipodascomycetes > Dipodascales > Yarrowia > Yarrowia galli. The sequence continues at coordinate 1,598,272 of ULGS01000003.1, forward strand.
CAGATATGCATGGGCTTTTTGCAGGACTCTGTTGCATATTGTTTATCCGGGGGTTTGAGTAGCAGGGACTTGGAGGTATATGGATGGGTTGTCAGAGACACGTGTGACAATTACAAACCTCGGATATACTGGAACCATTGGTCCGCTTCAATTCCCGGCCAATCCGAAGCCCCTAACCCTTCTCCATCTCCCTCTACGTCCTGGTCACTCCAACAGCTCTCTCAAACCCTATTGGCTCATAGACAGCAAAGTGTTTTCCATGGCGGCGTCCGTTGTCAATGGTCCCAACCCAAGCATACACTCACATACATCCTACAGCATGTATGTTGCAAGTGTCCCCCTTTGTGTTTTCCCGTGCTTGTCTAAGGTTAATTTTTTCCCTTTGGTCCCACGTTCCCTCCTTCCACTCACTACACCTTTAGCGCGATTTACTCGTCGACATCACTTTTTCCTCTTGTCGCCAACTTCGTGGACACCCCAAAGAATTCACAATGCTCAACCTTAGAACCGCCCTTCGAGCTGTGCGACCCGTCACTCTGGTGAGTATTTTCCGGGCCCGGAGCCCTGGGCTGGAGACATGTGGAGGATGCAACACAAACCGGACTTTTAATGCGGATTTTCCCACCTCGGAAAATTTGCAGCAGGGAGAGGGTGAAGGCAGTGGGATGGATGACAATTGCGGAGCAGGAAATGGTGAGGGGATTGGCCAGTGTCGTTGATGTGGCACGTGGTGGTGGTGGTGGTGGGGGCATTGTGGTGACATGGCCAATGTTGTTTGGACGGGGATGGCCTTGTCTCAGGCTCAATTGGCTGGACCGAATGAGTCTAGCCTGGGCTGTTCAATTGCCCGTCTCCGCCGTCCCCGGTCCACAACCCTTCTCTCCTCAACCCCACCGCTGTGTTTTTCCGACGTCATTTCCGCTCTGGACGCAGAAACGACACAGACACAAAAGCGACACAAAAGCCCCGCAATCGTGAGAACCATGTCAGTGGAGTAATCGACGTGATCACGGTGCTCCGGAGAAACTACCATCACACTCGCCATTACCGTCCTGGCCGTTTTTGACATCCTTCCCTAGTCCGGAGAAATGTGCAAGAGACACAAAGCCTCGTGCATCGCCACACCCAGTTTGAAACTACTAGTACCAAACCCAACTAACACAGACCCGATCCTACGCCACCTCCGTGGCCTCTTTCACCGGCCAGAAGAACGCCAACGGCAAGTACACTGTGTCTCTGATTGAGGGAGACGGTATCGGAACCGAGATCTCCAAGGCCGTCAAGGATATCTACCATGCCGCCAAGGTCCCCATCGACTGGGAGGTTGTCGACGTGACCCCCACCCTGGTCAACGGTAAGACCACCATCCCCGACTTCGCCATTGAGTCCATCAACAAGAACAAGGTTGCCCTCAAGGGTCCCCTGGCCACCCCCATCGGTAAGGGCCACGTTTCCATGAACCTGACTCTGCGACGAACCTTCAACCTGTTCGCCAACGTCCGACCTTGCAAGTCCGTCCAGGGCTACAAGACCCCCTACGAGAACGTCGACACCCTGCTCATCCGAGAGAACACTGAGGGAGAGTACTCCGGTATCGAGCACACCGTTGTCCCCGGTGTCGTCCAGTCCATCAAGCTGATCACCCGAGAGGCCTCCGAGCGAGTCGTCCGATACGCCTACGAGTACGCCCTGTCTCGAGGCATGAAGAAGGTCCTTGTTGTCCACAAGGCCTCCATTATGAAGGTCTCCGATGGTCTTTTCCTTGAGGTTGCCCGAGAGCTGGCCAAGGAGTACCCCTCCATCGACCTGTCCGTCGAGCTGATTGACAACACCTGTCTGCGAATGGTCCAGGACCCCGCTCTCTACCGAGACGTTGTCATGGTCATGCCCAACCTGTACGGAGACATTCTGTCCGATCTTGCTTCCGGTCTTATCGGAGGTCTCGGTCTGACCCCCTCCGGTAACATGGGAGACGAGGTTTCCATTTTCGAGGCTGTCCACGGATCCGCCCCCGATATTGCCGGCAAGGGTCTTGCCAACCCCACCGCTCTGCTGCTCTCCTCCGTGATGATGCTGCGACACATGGGTCTCAACGACAACGCCACCAACATTGAGCAGGCTGTCTTTGGCACCATTGCCTCCGGCCCCGAGAACCGAACCAAGGATCTTAAGGGTACCGCCACCACTTCTCACTTTGCTGAGCAGATTATCAAGCGACTCAAGTAGACGATATAACGATAATGATAATGATTTGATGTAACTGGATGGAAGATGAGGGTGTGGGTGATGATTGAGGAGATATCAAGAGTCGGAGGTTTGTCATGCTGTAGGAGTGGTGCCGGTGGTTGCAAAGAAAGCAGGCACTCGGTACTGGTATGTAGTAATGGTAATAGCTTTGAATGGTGAGCGCTCTGGTGGATGTGGGTGTCGTATGTTGCAGATGAAGACGAGTCCAGACCTGAAAAGAAGTCTGAGGTTACACACGGAACAAGACCGTTGTATATCCGAACTGTTAGCATAGATCTCGGTGATGTTTCGGAGATTGCAGGTGGTGACGTGAGATGTTATTGGTTGAGGTTGTAGGAGGTTCATGTGGTGGGATACGAGAGGCAGGTGGACTTGACTGATTTCTGGTTCTCCTGAGACAAGAATTGCGCTGTGAGTGTTTCTAGATGTGTTCTTGTATGTCCGGTATAATTAGTAATACGTTGAGGTGGGGTGGGGACGTTGGGTCTAGAAGGAGGGTGAAGTCAGGTCTACAAGTAGGAGGTTGGTTGTGTAACGATAGCTCTGGGCAATCATAACTGTTCTCAGAGGGCTAGATCCAAGTGAGAGTAGTATACTACAGTACATACGGTCTGTCACGAAGGTCTGGTGTCTTGGCAAGGTGTTGAACTACAAGTTGAGCAGTTAGAGCAGATGGGGGTTACGGGTTGAAAAGAGGGGGCAAGGGGTGTACGTCTGTGTCTGCGTCTGTGTAACAGTGCCAGCTAGTTCCGGTGTTACTACAGTAGTCGTTTCTGAAGTTCGTGTTGTTGTTGATGTATTGATGAGCAATCGGTTCGGTGGAGAAGCTAGATTCTGGGTATGCTTAGAAGGACTACTACAAGACCGCACTGGATCTGTGAACTTATCGAAGCTCCATCAGCTGCTATCTACATTTGAGCAGCTACAATTGAACAGAGGTGTCTTAGAACTGAGCCTTCTGATCCATCACTGTACTACTGCTCATAGTCATCACTTCGGAGTAGAAGAGCCCAGAGCAGAGCTAGTCCAACAACTCTTGGCACAACTAGCGACAAAAGGCTTAGACGATGTCGGGGAGTTCAAAAAGCAAACAATCGACTAAATGAACACGTCGAAGAACTCCCCTGAAGTAATTGAGCCGGTTTAGCGTGTACCCGATGTTCTACTTATGTCATCAGGTATACGTACAACAGTTGATGACTCGGAACTCCATCTCAGTTCTTGACTCGTACTCTAGTCCTGAACTGCACCCCTCCGGAAGACCTTCCCGAGCTGCCAAACTACAGGGTCAAACTACAGGGTCTAATTTTAGTTTAGTCGGGCAACATCAATACGAGTTCGAAGGGCGATAGGGTTATTGTATGAAGTCTGGAGAAGGGTATACTGACGTTGACTGTGGTATACGAATCACGTGACGAAGAACCACGTGACGTCTCATTGGGGTCACATGACCTGTCTCATGACTGTCTCAAGTGGTCAAATGGTCAAATGGTCAAATGGCCAAACCGTCTCACCGTTTTGGACAGTTTAGACCGTCTCACTATCCTTCCGTATTTACCCGTCTCTTGTCATCTCCCCCATCTCCCCATATTCAGCTTGGCTTTAGAGTGAAGCTTTGGCCATACGATGACGTATTAAATCGTATTTGATTTGATTTGATGAGATGGAGAGGAAGGAGAGCAGGTTTATATGGTGGCGGTAAATGAGCCCGATTCGACTTGGACCCACTCTGATAATACCGCTGGATAATACTGCTGTGTTGGTGATTTGAGAGCAACCACTTCTCTGGAGTAAAAACATAATATGGATGTAGAGAATGGGGACAAGTAAATTGGGGACATGTAAATTGAGGACAACAATTACATGGCTACCATTTGGGGCAATTCAATTGGTGCAATCGACTCTCAAGTTGGCTACTCCCAACCTCCTTGTCCCGCAGTCACCTGCCTCTAGAGACCATTAGTATAGTCGAGACATGTCCAATAGTACATGCTGTTTTTTTTTGCGGCTTCCTCGGCTCCCCTGGCTCCTTCAATAACCGTGCAGGGTGTTCTATGGTGATTGATGCTTTGGCGCAGTTTAGTACATGCGCACATATCGTTCTGAGCGGGGTAATCTATTAGCCGGGGAAATGGCTCGTTTCGGAGCTCTTCGGAGGTGTAAATAGTGCCAAATAATGGGTACTACTGTTGTGGGGTGTTTTCCGTAGACTCTTGGCTCTTGTCGTAACAGCTTTTTTGACATCTCCTAGCTCGGTCTTATCTCCGAAGGTTTTAGGTTGGTTGGGAGAGTTTGTTGCGGTCTTGGTTTGCTGTGTTGTGTGTGGTTGTTGGTTGTGGGTTGTGGGGGTGGTAGTTGTAGGTCTATGACGTTTGTGGGCGGTTCTTTGACCCCAGAAGATCCCTCTCCAACCTCTTCCATCGTCTTTATCTCCTCAACAGTTCTCTTAGAACTGAATTCGGCCCAGTCTATTTTGCCAAACCTAATTCTTCCGACACTTGCCGGTGGAACCATTGTCCATTGATCTGTAGCAAGTGAGGCAAGGCGGATAAGCTGATGGTAAAGGCAGGGACAAAGATGGAGCAGAGGAGGCAGTGGGAAAATACGTGGGGGAGCAGCAGTGTAGAGAGGGTGGAAAAAAACAGGACACCACGTACCACCACAACACAACACAACACTAGACGTATCACCATAGCACCATCCTCTAACCCCACAAAGTTAACTAATGCAGACTTTCCCCAGACACAGCTGTCGTGTACTACGAGAGAGACACAACAGAACAAGACCCCGACGCAATCTCTTGCCTCTCTCTTGTCTTCCCTTTTCGCCTCCCCCCACACCACTATCCGAAACCTACTTATTATTTCCCACACCATGCTGAGACAGGGTATAAAGCGTGTGGTGCAGAACCACCAGCAGCACCATCAGTTGTTGTTCAAGCGAAACATGACCATCACCAAAAAAGATCTCAATCCCCAAGTGGTCAACGCGCAGTACGCCGTGCGAGGCAAGTTGGCCGTGCGGGCCGACGAAATCAAAGAACAGATGCGAACCAACCCGTCGCTGTTTCCCTTTGATAAGGTGATCAACGCCAACATTGGTAACCCCCAGCAACTGGACCAGAAACCCGTCACCTTTTACCGACAGGTGCTGGCCATGCTGCAGTATCCGGAACTGATGGAATCTGCCGCCGATATCGGCATTCCGGCCGATGCGGTGAAAAGAGCCCAAAAGCTGCTGGATGACATTGGCTCCGTCGGTGCTTACTCATCCTCTCAGGGAGTTGCTGTCGTTAGAGACTCGGTGGCCAAATTCATCGAGAAAAGAGACGGTTACCCGGCCCAGGCCTCGGATATCTACCTGACCACCGGAGCTTCCAACGCCGTCACCTTTTTGCTCACTACCCTGGCCCGAGGAGACGGATCGGACGGATTCATGATCCCCATCCCCCAGTACCCTCTCTACACGGCTACCCTGACCCTGCAGAACTCCAACCCTGTTCCTTACTATCTGGACGAGGCCAAGGAGTGGGGAACCAACATGGCTGCTCTCAATGACGCCGTGGAGTCGTCCAATCATAAACTCAAGGCTGTAGTTGTCATCAACCCTGGAAACCCCACCGGAGCTTGTCTCGGCGTCCAGGAGATCAAGGACATTCTCCTGCTGGCCCAAAAGGAGGGAATCGCCGTCATTGCCGACGAGGTCTACCAGGCCAACATTTTCGCCTCGGGCCAGTTCCACTCGTTCAAAAAGGTCTGGGCCATGCTCAAGGAGGAAAACCCAGACTTCAACGTGGCTCTGGCCTCTTTGCATTCCACCTCCAAGGGCAAGATCGGCGAATGTGGCCAGCGAGGAGGCTACATGGAGCTGGTGGGATTCCACGAGGACGTGGTTGAGCAGATTTTCAAGCTCTGCTCCATCTCTCTGTGTCCCGTAGTCACCGGACAGGCTCTCATTGAATGTATGGTCAACCCTCCCGTTGAAGGAGATGAGTCCTTTGCTCTGTTCGACAAGGAAACCAACCATATCATGGAGACTCTCACTACCCGAGCCAACCGACTCTACGAGGCCTTCAAGGAGATGCCCAAGGTGTCCTGTGAACCTCCCCAGGGAGCCATGTACCTGTTCCCTTCCATTGAGCTGCCTGCTGGAGCCATTGCCGAGGCCGAGCGACACAATGAAAAGCCCGACGAGTACTACTGCATGAAGCTGCTGGAACAGACTGGTATTTGTGTCATTCCTGGATCGGGTTTTGGCCAGAAGGATGGCACTTATCATTTCCGAACCACTTTCCTCGCTCCTGGTGATGATTACGGAGAGAAGATTGTGAGCTTTCATAAGAAGTTTTTGGCGCAGTATGAGTAACCAACGAGCGTAGCGAGTTGGTTATGAGTATGGCAGCAGTATTCGAGCGTAGCGAGAAGACTGCGAGTCTGAACGCAATTATGTCTTCACACAGTTACGTCTGAATGTGGCCGTGCCAAAGGATTGCTGGTGAAGCTTAGCTGAATACACTGTGCCGTTCTGCTGAGCACTGTGGAGTTGGCCGTTGTCAATTGGTCTACCCGCCACAAGAGCTGTACTTTTACAAAACAGAATAAAATGTATACATCTTTGACGTTGTAGGTGGAGGTGGCCTAGAGTGCAAGTATGGCTCTTGAGAGGGATGTGTAGATCTACAAACATATGCAGGGGTGTACTCCAGGGAACCAAAACAAAAGAAGTAGCTACAGTACAAGCACAAGTACCTCGTAATTACTCGTATGGAATCATCAGGATTTCAGAACGACTTCTTCTTGTGCGATTCTGTCGATAGCTGCTCTTCTATTTCAAGACATCATGTTCTGAACGGGTAAGCAACACTGTTCACTGTGGTTGTGTTTATCTCATCATATTTGTATCAAAAGGGGTCAATATTATTACACTGCCCGAATCAGCGGAGCAAGGGGAGTAAAACAGTATAACAATATCCACCTTCTCCAATACAAACATGTCGAGATCGAGACCCCTTTCCATTCTGAGACTTGATTGAGATGATACTCCCAATTGGCTGTGCACACCCTTACACCTGATGGTATAGAGAAGGCTGTATAATATGGGATCTGGTTAATGGAACCGGCTGAAAAGTGAAACATGCACTCAAGACGCCGAGTAAAATGTATTTCTGCACTTTCATCGACAGAAATCGGTCATCAACGCACTTTTATACCCTTCCTCTCCCACCACTGTACAGAAGGATCTTGGTAGCGTACTTAACGGTAGTTAGGATCAGCTCTGAGTAGTTGACTATTAGTTGAAGAAAGTGAAAGAGTGTGGGGCTGGGAGAGATGTCGACTGCTGTAGGTCTCAAAGCTGGTGTCTCTATCAGCCACAGTATGCACCAATGCTTATCATACTCGCACAATTCATCTCATTACTGCCCACAACGAGGTGCCTTGAAAGAGCTCATTGAGATCAGGGAATCTATCACAGCGACCAACGTGTGTACAAAACTGAAGAGAGTGCCTACAGAAACCAGCGGAGACGCCAGAGGTGATTGGTGCACTTCTCACTTCTCGTTGAACCACTCTAGATGCCGCCAACACCTACAAACATCATGGCCAATATGCCATCTTTGTGGCTGTGCTGCTTGTCTACTCAATTGTCTGATGTGAGATAAATACATTAGTCTAGCTAAGACTCTGTCTAGTTAACAACTCCGAGCATCTACTTGAAGGTATGATAACTGCTCTGAGCCAGCTGCTCGGGGATCCGATCCGGAGCATTCTCCTCGCCAATGTTGGGCACATTGTGGTAGTCCTGTCGGAACGAATTGCTCTCGATGATGTTGTCAATCAGATAGTACTGCAGAGCGTTCATGAAGAGCGGGAAAATGAGCATGACAAACGCCACCTGCAGATCCGGGTTGTTGTCGGTCCACTTGAGCAGGAAGGCGCCAATGTAATCCAGCCAGGGGAAAATGATGAAGGAAGTGGCAAGCACAATCTTCATCAGAACCATGGCCAAGAAATAGATGCTGGCCTGCTTCCAGAACGCCCGCCACTGTGGAGGATGACCGTAGACTCCAGACTCAATCTCCGTCACCTTGAACTGTTTCTCTGCAATGTTGGTCACCAGAACCAGGAAGCCCCACAGAACAGGAACCCCCACCGTAGTGTCCATCAGCACGTTGAGAAAGTAGTAGTCACAGGGATTGTCGCTGGTGTCGGGGACGTCTGTGCGCGACGAGGTGAGAATCGACAGAAAGAGATTCAGAAAATGCAAGCCGGCCGCTCCGCAGAGCTGTTTCGAAACGTCAAAGAACCACACCCACCAGGGCCGGCGGGGCACTTCGTATTGGCGCTTGACGACCAGAGTGAGGACCGCCAGCACGCCCATGGATGCCTGCACTATCAGTGCAAACGGGCCGAGTAGTTTACAGCCGGGGGGATTCTTGGGATGACTTCCAAACATTGTATATGTGGTGATGGTGGTTTGGAGGAGGGGAGAATGCAAATATGGGAATGGAAAAGGGAGATTTCCGGGGCGAGAGTGATACCTACGGGTTCGTGGCGAGGCGCAGAATCTGGTGGTGGGTTTGGATTTGTTGTATTGTCAAAAGTGAGTGACTTTTGTGATTTCCGGGTTTGTGTCGGTTAGCTGAAACAAGTCAAAGGGGTGGCGTTAATGTGAGAGATTCAAAAAAGAAAAGTACCACAATGCTCGTGAGACGTCGGTGAGTCCAGTGGTGGTGTCTGATTTGCTGTATCGTCGGTATTCGTCGAGATTCAACAAAAATCAACAAAAGTGGAGGTGTTTGCTGATACAAGACGTTGGGCTGCGTACTGAAAGACGCCGGTCTGAGTCTGTGTTGCTGGAGTCAGAAAACCAAGTGACAATTCCGGAAAAGTGTCGTGCAGAGAGAAGTTTTGTGTCTGTTGTTCAGATCAGTGGCAATGATGGAGGTTGGGTTGCTAGCTGCAGTACATCTGTGAGATTTTACTTTATCGTTGCAACCTTAAATTGCGGGTACTTTTAGGAGGAGGGGGGGTGGATGATGGAGATAGAAGATATCACGTGATCTAGAGGAGGTGGAGGGGTGTGGATTTGACAACATGTCACTAAGAGGTGTCTTATCACGTGATCAAAATCTTGAACCTCTCCGACCCCTGATCATCAAGGTAGATCGACACCTATCTCTTCATTGCGGCATATGTGGAGCTGTATATGTACACGATGCATAATTAAGAAGAGCTTTTAGATAAGCCTCAACAGAAGCGACAGAGGCAACAGAAGGCAACCAAGAGAGGTGGTTGGTTACATAAGCGGGTTGCCGAGGGTAGGGGGGTTGATCACGTGGTTTGGTTGCGTGGTACGATCACGTGACCTCGATCTTGACCCACATCGTCTTGCCATAAACTGACTCTTCGTTATGGACGTCTTATCCTAATAAGGGTCGAGGTTCCCTTCTGAGATTGGAGACTAGTACGAATTGAGACTCACTAGTCCTGATAGACCAGGTGGGGCTATCGACAGCCGTTCCATGGGTTCAACCGACGACAATGGGGTTGGACTATGGGTAGTCTTGAAGTGATACCAATTGAGGATGTTAAGCGAGGCGGTACCAACTAAGGGCATGCTAAGCGATGAGATACCTGTTAGAGATGCCAGACCAACATACGGCCTACAACAATGCGACGACCTACTGATACATACGCTACCAAAGTACACCTCAAACGAATGCTCTAAATTAACATTAACTAAAGCCCTACTATACATCCATCCCTTCTCATCTAGCTATCGTCTAAAAGTCATCTTCGTCTGATTTTTCTAGCGACTGAGGTAGAGGGGCATCTGGACCAGGCTCCCGGCCGGCGCAGATTCAGCTTGCCAAACATGCCCTCGCTCAAATCAATGTATCCAAAGCTGTGGTACTTCATGCGTGTGATTGCAATCTCCTCGGCCTTCTTTATGTCTCGCGATATCGAGTTGACTAAACTATGGTGGCTGCCAGTGTATGGCGCTGGATGGAAGTTTGCTGCGGGCTCTGCGCTGTAGTCTTCAAACGTCTCCAGGTCGTACGCCTCATAGTCCATTTCCAGAATGTCATTGGCGTCACAGAACGGCGCTGCTTTGACCTGAATGGGTAGAATGAACTCTTGGAGAAGAGGAGTGTTTCTGGAAGGGGTGGGGGACCTGCTCGTTGAAGAAACACTGCGGGAATAGTGATAGGCCAAACTGGCGTTGATATTAGTCTCTGGGGAGGGTGTGGGAGGGTATGACTCGACCACCCGACCTGTGGCAGGAACAGACACATGATACTGTTGTTGTCCATAGGTCGCTGGGTATGCTGCAGCATATACCGAGTTGAGAGGTTGTTGCGAAGCAGAAGAGGAAGAGGAGGCTGCTGCTGGAGCCGGAAATTGTTGTTCAAAGAGCGTCTCCTGATGTGAATGTGAAGTCGACGAAGCCGTACTACTTGTATTTGACGTTGTGGTTGCCATCAGGTGGTGATGATGTGCTGGATGGGAAGTAGTAGTAACTATGCCATTACCATTACTAGACGACGAAGATTGACTCGGTTGGCTCTGCTGGCTCTGCTGCTGACCATAGGAAGCAACGGATTGCCCTTGGATCGGCCCAAAGTCGTGCTGACCGAGAATGTGATCAATGGTAATCGCGTCGCCGAGTTGATAATCGTTCATAATAACATGTTTTGGAAATCCAGATGCGCAAATCCGGGGGTGTTTTGTTTATAAGTACTAGATGGCCCCAAAGGTGGCGCTACATAGTCTATCTGAGGTTTTTGTCTCCATCCGACTGTATATACCTCTGTCTACTGGACCATCAGATAAAGGCTCCAGGCATAAATATGTCACAACTCTAAGGTGCATAAATGTGGAATAGCCGAAATGCGGGGGTGTGTGCATGTTTTTGGATGTAGGCACGACACAGGCTTGAAAGTGGCAGCAATCAGATCTCCTAGTTTTGGGGAGTACATTGATATAATAAAATCACTACTTTTGCCAGCTTAATCACTCACAAACCGCGTCACAAAAACCAAGATCGGCATATACCCAACTCTAAGTCGCGATACTCTATGTCACCTCTAAAGATAATCTATGGTGTCTCAAATGGATATACGAGTGATATGAAGTGCTTATTGTGGAGATACGAGGGTGGGGAAAACGTCATTCAAGTCGCAAATCGCGTGACCCTTCATAAAGTAGCTTTTTCTGAACAGATCAACCCATCTCAATACGGTCAACTAATGTGTAACCAATGTACACCCACTGACGCCCCAGTAGACGCATGATATCGCCTGTTTTCTGGTTGGTTGCACAAAGCTGCGTTTGAACTGCTTCTCCGCAACCTACTATATGCAAACGGAAGGTGTTTCAAACTGTATCGTTGGTATTGGTTACTGAGTACGAGTACTCTGTACTTATAGAACAGTGTATGTACTGAGATGTATGACCCTTCGGTAACATCAACTAACTATATACATATAAACATCTGACTCCAGTCGTTTAGGCACACTCCTAAACACTCCAGTAATACTCGACTCCGTCTTTTTCTTCTCTCAGCTCTAGACCCGCGTTACACAGGGTTCTAGCACTTGCCCTGTTGTTGGACCTGCAAGCAGCACAACAAAAGTCCACGGCCATGACGTCACGTGCATATTGGAACACTGCTTGGACTACCAGGCTCATTAATCCTCTGCCCTGATATTCCTCTGCCAGCCAATATCCCACCTCGGCACTTCTTCCATCTGCACTTTTGAAGTGCGGATCAATTGAGTAAAAGGGCCTCGGAGAATCACTCAATCTCAAATCAATGCATCCTATCGCCTGATTGTTTTGTTTGAGCGAGTCGCGAACCGCAAAAACCACGGGCAATTGCTCGCCATTCCAGCTATACCGAGCCGCATCGGCCTTGCGGCAGAAATCCCACGCCTTGCCCTCGTCGTACGGAGTAGGAATGTCCAGTCGAGACAGAACGTTGGGGTTGGACACGGCCTCATAGACATGGGCAGAGTCCTCCGCGGTCAATGGCGAAATGTAAATGTCGTCTCGAGTCGGTATTGTTAGTTTCATGGTGATGATGTTTTGAAGATCGCCTTTGAGATCAGAGTCCTCCTTTGACAAATCCACCTCAACCTCCAATACTGTACCACTCTATATGTATCTATGACTCTTGTCTTGTTTACACGACACCCCGGGCCTTGTCTGAATCACACTTAGAGTTGCATCCCACGAGTTTATGAGGTATACAGGGCATACAAGCGAGAGTTCGGGAATTAATCAGAGTCATAAAAGTTGATCGGTATAGAGTGGAGTTGAGTACACAAATCGGAATTGACCAATAAGAAGATAGCAAATACAGCGACCACAAAGAGCCCAAAAACTCTGCAACAACAACGCTACTAGTTCCACTCCAGCCTCAATTGCATTACTAGCCTCAGATCACCTAGAATCGCCACCCACTTGGATGCGGCTAACACTGCATCAGTCATAACTTTGTCAAAGCACTGTGAATGGGGAGATCGACAGTTGAGAGTGGTATGAACGTATTCCTGGCACGCTGGCGAGTATCACAGAACTCTCAAAATCCAAATCGACCAACAATTGCGGAAGTTTACCCGATCTTGAAAGCTGGTTCCAAAAATAGAAATATCTAGACGGGTTAGGGTATGATTATGTAATACTGGCCCTTCTAGACAGCTGACAGTTACAAAACTAGTACCAGCAGATGCTCCATAACCTCTTTAATATATTGACACTTTCAGATTTCGATTACCTCTTTGCTCCACCCGCTACAGGCACTTTCTACCAAGATCACGTGACTTATTTGGCCACACCAAACGCCCCAAACAAGGTTTGATATTAGCTGTAATGGCATTCTGTCGGAGTGGTAAATCGTCTTCTTGTTGTGCGTTCGAGTTCTGGACTCTGCACTTGGCTACTTTGTTGTCCTTTCCGAATTCTGCGGTTGATGGGCGTCTCGGTCTGAGTAATCGGCTTTGAGATTTCCGTTCTAAGATTAACTGGGATACTTCAGTGGAGCAATCCAGCAGAGATCCAGTTGCCGTGGGTATGGCGGTGGGATAGCAACAAAGTGGTATATGTTATAGGAGGTATTTGCGATCACGACTTCTCTTTTTGCTTCAGGATTATGTATTTGTTTTGTTTTGCCGTTCTTTACGGAGTACATCTCAGCATAAGCTTAGGGAGCGTACAGCTTTATGGGACGTGAAAATAATGAATTTGAGAGTGCTTTTGAACGCCACAGAGAAGATACAGATACCCAGGTACTACCATTCGAATCTACTCGATCAGAGGAGTAGAACGGTACAACTCTCGTTTCTGTCTGAAGCCCACAGTAGTCAGAAATGTCAAAAAGCGAGTTTGAGGTGGTTTTGATAACGGAAACTCGTCAGAGTCGGTACTGACCCGATACCTGTAGCAATAGACACACCTGATCGCTCTTCAATGCCACACAACTCACATTCACCATACACTGATAACATCTCCTATCAATGAGGTCATCGTTTAAGCTTTGTTAGAGTGTGTATTTGAGTGTCTCTAACTTGCTTCACAGGGGTCGTAGAAAGATTTGAAAAGTTCCAAACTACTCACCGCACAACGACGAGTACAACAATACCAACACATCCCATATTCCACCGCCAAGAACTCCCCACAGATCCTCATCCCTCCTGATACAGCCGAACTCTATTTTGAAACGGTCGTTTGCTTGTACACCTCCATTAAGGTTTGTGGTCTGGTGATGAAATATGTGGTGTGTCTGTTGACCTGTCATTGTCAATGTTTTCCATAAGGGGTAATTGTAAAAGAGGCAAAGCGGCCCCGTCATCTCTGTCACGTGACCTAGCCAGCCCAACCAACCACGTACATACTCTGTACGCCCTCCCAGCTATGTACTCATTCATGCACAGCCCATGCGTCTATGCACGACATTAAGTTGCCAACAAGTAGCTATCTACGAGTACTCGTACAATCGTCATCACCATCCACCACAACACACACACACACACACACACACACACCTATGAAAGTCTACGTGTACGAAAACCCTCGTTCGTTGGCTCTGGTGTCGGAGAAGTATGCGTTGGTGTTCCGGTACGCCACGCCTACCGACGACAAGAATCGGCCCCGATGTATTGTGGAGTTTGCGCCGGTTGAGAAGATTGATTTCCGCAAACATCGGGCGCTGTCACCTCTGGACTGTCATGGCTTTCTGGGTCTCATCAACATTTCCAGCGACGTCTTTTTGTGTGTGATTACCGCCAAGTCGCTGGTGGCTTCTCCTCGACCCGGAGAAACCATCAACAGAGTGGTTGGGGTGGAGTTTCATTGTCTCAACAGAAACACGTGGGACTTTGTGACTCTCGATCTCAACGGATATCCCATTGATCTACACGACCAAGCCAGCAGTTCCGGAATCACCGAACATCCCTGCACTCAGCTGCGCAAAATGCTCACCAATTCGTCCTTTTATTACTCCACTGATTTCGATCTCACGTCATCGATGCAGACTCGAGGTACAGTTCAACCTGCCAGTATGCGCAACCCGGCCGGACAGGTGATTTCCACGCTGGAGTCGTCGGACGCCTCGTTTCTGTGGAACTCGTACATGATGACGGAGCTGGTCAAGTTCAGAGACAACCTGCCGGACTTTGAACGGAACGAGCTGGACAAGTGCGGCTTTTTGACGACGCTGATTCGAGGCTTTGCAGAGACCGTCAACACGCGAATCGGCAATTACGACGAAAACCCGATTTCTTGCCGACTCACAATCATCTCCAAATTGTCGTGTCGAATGGCAGGAACCCGGTTTTTGGCCAGAGGTATTGATGATGACGGGTTTGTGGCCAACTTTGTCGAAACAGAAACAATTCTGTACACAGAACGAGGCCAGGCACAGATTGTATGTGCATTTCTGCAGGTACGAGGATCCGTGCCGTTTTTCTGGGAACAAGACTCTCAATTGCTCAGTAACAAGGTACAGATCACCCGATCCATTGATGCAGCTCAGCCGGCGTTTGAGCGTCATATGGATTACCTATGCAACAAGTACGGCTCCATTCACGTGTGCAATCTCTTGTCACGTGAAAAATCGCATGAAAACGAACTCACCCAGCGCTACCATGGCCATATCAAGAAACTCAACGAGGCTGGAGGCTCTCATTCCACCGATCCCACCTCTGGATCGTCCCGAGGAGGTCTGGTTTCTGTCACGGACTTTGATTTTCACCACGAAGTCTCCAAACAGGGCTATTCTGCCGCCACTCGGGTTCTTAACCGAGTCATTGATGCCATGGAGGAGTATGGCTTCTACTCTGCTGACTCTTCCAGCCCCAATGTGACTCTTCAGAACGGAGTCTTCCGAACAAACTGTCTGGATTGTCTCGATCGAACCAATATGATCCAACAGGTGCTTTCTCGACAAGCTCTTCAGATTTTCCTGGATCGAAACCATCTGGGCTGCAACCCGGACTTTTGGAGCAAACACAACATTCTGTGGGCCGACAATGGAGACCAGCTGTCGCAGATTTACGCCGGAACCAACGCTCTCAAGACCAGTTACACTCGGTCTGGAAAGATGAACATTGCTGGAGCTCTGGCGGATGTGACGAAATCCGTGGGACGTCTGTACATCAACAACTTCACCGATAAGACGAAACAGAACACCACGGACGTGTTGCTTGGCCGATTGTCTGACCAGGAGGGAATTCTTCTGTACGATCCCATCAACGACTTTGTGGTCAAGGAATTGGAGCGACGGAAACTCGAGTTTTCGTCCACCACCAACATCAAGGTGTTTGCCGGCACCTTCAATCTCAACGGTGAGTTATCCGATGCAGATCTCTCTGGCTGGTTCTTCCCTCCTAAATCTGCCAAGGAGCTTTCTGGAGGAGCTGGCTTTGATGTTCATGATGATCTGCCCTCCATTGTATTGGTGGGATTCCAGGAGATTGTCCAGTTGACTCCCGGACAGATTCTGAACGCTGATCCAGGCAAAAAGGAGTTTTGGGAGAAACGGGTGGAGGCCGTTCTCAACACCAAGGATGAGTATGTGCTTCTACGGTCTCATCAGCTGGTGGGAACCGCTCTCTTGTTGTTTGTGAGAAAGGCCGAAGTTGGTTTTGTCAAGAACATTGAAGGAGCCGTCAAAAAGACAGGTTTGGGAGGAATGGCAGGAAACAAGGGAGGAGTGGCAGTATCCTTTTCATACGCCAACACTCGGTTCTGTTTCATCACTGCGCATCTGGCAGCTGGAACGTCCAACATTGAAGAGCGTCATCACGACTTTAAGACGCTCAACACAGGTCTGCGGTTTTCTCGAGGTCTCACCATCAAGGACCATGACTGTGTCATTTGGCTGGGAGACTTCAACTACCGTATTGATATGGATGGAGATGTGGTGCGTCAGATTGTGGGTAAGAAGGAGTACGGGCTGTTGTTTGAACATGACCAGCTCAACAGACAGATGGTGCTTGGAGAAACCTTTCCTTACTACAACGAGATGGAGATCAATTTCCCTCCTACCTACAAGTTTGACAACGGTACTGCCACCTACGACACTTCGGAAAAGTTCCGAACCCCCTCCTGGACAGATCGAGTCTTGTACAAGGGCACGGGCCTGCGAGGAATCAACTACGGCTGTGTTTCTGACCTGTTGTTTTCCGACCACAGACCTGTCTACGCCGAGTTCAACGCCCAGATTCTCATTGTCGACCAGAAACGAAAAGCTGCTCTTGGGAAGGAGTTGTACGACAAACGACGAAGTGAGATGGGCGGCTCCAACGATCTCATTTCATTGTCTGATCTCAACGAGGTGACTCTCACTCATGGACTGCCTCCTCCTTCTACAGACGCTCGAAAGTGGTGGATCAGTGGAGGCCAGACCGCCAAGGTACCGATTGTACCTCCGTCCAAGGGTATGATTTTGAATCCCAAAAAGATCAATCCGTTTGAGGGCGATCTTCCCGATTTCGTCGATAAACCCGCGTTGCCTCCGCGACGAAAACCCATTGGAAGTCCCCCCGTGAACCCCACAAACCCTGCCAACGCCAGTCCCGCCGTGAAACCCGTGCCCAAACCCAAACCCTCGTCGCTTCGGTCCTCTTCTGCCGTCAGCACCACTGCTCCCCAGCTGCCCGTTCCCGAGCTGTCTCAGACCTCTCTTTTGGACATGCCCATTGGCCCCATTGAGAGCCAGAGCAGTAACGGCCAGAGCAGCAGTACCGAGAAGAGTTTGTTGGATTAGGGAGGTAGGCTAGAAGGATTACAACTAGACCAGAAGAGGTCTCACTAGAATAGTCTCACTAGACCAGAAGACATAGAACGTTACAAATATTATGATTGATGAATTGCCAAGATTGGTCAAGATTCGGACCATGACGTCATAGCCCGGGGGAACCGTAAACAGTATTATTCGTATCGGCTAGAATAAGGGTAAGCGAGGTTGGCGTTAGCGTGAAGGGGTAGTGTGAGCAGAGGAAGTAAGAGATATTAGGTTGTGGGGAGATGGGGAGATGGTGATTCAGAGGCTGTGTATAACTGACGATCCAGAAGAGATATCGTAAATTGGAGTGTACCACTGTAATCCCCAGATTGAGAGGATCACAGTGGTATGATTAAAAGTAAGAAAATGTGCACATGGCCCGTTTTGGTATGTCTCACCATAATCGTACTACATGTACCAGTAGTTTCCGTGGTCGGGCAGAACGTGGACAAGTGTGTTTGTAGTGAAAGGGAAGGAACAGGTGGTGGACTGGGGAGAGGTGATTTATACCAGGAGGGTCCATGGTTTGGGTAGAGCTCGGAGTGGGTGGATGGTGTTACGGTCATCCTTCACTACGATGGTTGAACAATATGCCTATTTAGTGGGGTTGCAGTTATTGTATAGAGATCGGAGTGGTACAGTCCGATTCCCCTTCATTTCCTCTTTCCAGTGGTACTGCTCTCATCTCTCTATCTCCTCTATAGCGCATTCTAGATTGTTCCCCGTTTACTCCTTAGACTGGTTATGCTCTGAACGAAGAGCGACGAATAAGGTGACCATTTTCAGTATACACATGTTATGAAGAAGGGACAGCTATTGGTCACCAGAGGACAACGTTGACTCTTGTCCACAGTCTACAGTGATACCGTGATTGTAGTTGAGTATCGTACAATACGTTCACCCTCTTGACTAAGTTCACACGGCACATTGGGCTGCGTCTAAGAAGCAGAGGAGGTTTATGGTGATCCGGGGTTGTCAGGAGGTGTACCAGAAGGGGGTTATTTTGGTAGGAGGGAGGTAATAGGGTAGGAGTAGCTGAACGATTATACCTGAAGAAGATGACGTGGCAGTATCGGTAGAGACACAAACAGATAGTGACACAGAAGCGAAAAAGATCGCTATAAGAACTGGTACAACCGTTCTTCCGTGTCCACCCTCCTCATTCACCCAACATGCTTAAAACCTGTACACCCTGTAATTGCGTACTTTTAATTACACAGCCGGGGGAAGTTGGGGGAGTTATCGTAGTAGAGTGGTTCTGGTCACGTGACGGTGTTTGCCCCCCAATCTAACCAATCAAAAGCCCCCATTGCAATCACCAGATTCACCTACTCCTCCCCCCTCCACCTCCACCTCACATCCCACACATACTCCATACTACTATCCACTTATCTCCCCACTAAGGTTAGGGCTACGTAATACGATAGACGGTGAAGTTGAGTTGAGTGCATGAGTTAGATACAAGTACGAGTACTCGAGAAAACTTGTGTACTGCGACTAAACCCCGAAATCCGGACATGCGCAAATCGTCGAAAAAACTCGTGTACACGCTGGCGCCCGAGAGCAACACCAACGGCCACTCGCTGGGCGTCAATTCGCTGTGTGCACACGAGGATCTGCTGTTTTCGGCCGGCCGAGACGGAGTGGTCAACATGTGGTCCACGTCCAAAACGGCCCCCACGGCCTTTGTGGCCGCCAATCAGATGCACACACACTGGGTCAACGACATTTGCACCGTCAACAACGGCCGCAGTGTGTTATCGGCCTCTTCCGACCTCTCGGTCAAGTTGTGGACCCCCAGCAGAAACGAAACGGTTCTGGTAGGCCATCACAGAGACTATGTCAAGTGTATAGCCGAGCGAGGATTGGCGGACCCCAGCTGGGCAGCAACAGGCGGTCTGGACCAACAAATCATCATCTGGGACCTGGTGGCTCTTAAACAACGAGCAGTCATGAAACCCACCTCTTCCAATCAAGCAGCCCGGTCTCAACAACATCTGTCACTCTATTCTCTGGTAGCGTCTTCCAGTGGCTCTCAACTGGTGGTGGGAGGAGGACCCGACGGAATCATTCGATGCTGGGACGCCCGAGAACCAGAACGAGTCCAGGCTATGCTTGTAGGACATACAGATAATGTCCGGTCCATAGTTTTGCCGGAAGATGTCGGAGGCACACCGGGAGGACTCATTTCGGCGTCCAGTGACGGTACCGTGCGACTGTGGGACGTGGGAATGCGAAAAGTCGTCTCTACACTCGATTCTCATGTTGATTCAGTCTGGTCTCTGAGCATGACGGATCCCCAGACATTGTACTCAGCTGACCGTTCTGGCCTGGTTATCAAGACGGATCTCAGTCATGGCTTGGATGTCGACTCAGAGGTTGTTTGTCGAGAACACGGCTCTGTCAACCGAGTTCTGGCTGTCGACGGATCGGTCTGGACAGCTACAGAAAACTCTCGAATCCACAGATGGGCAGACGTGGCTGTTCGGCCTGGAAAACAAGTCTCTGAAGTTCCCTCCGAACTCGTGGAACCCGTCAGAGCAAAGGGACACGCCCATTCGGGCTCCCATGATTGGGGAGATTGGACTATCAAGTTCCACGGAGATGGAAAGGAGCATGTGGAACACCCGGAGGCTACAGAGACTGGTTCGGACGATACTCCATCGGATACTCCGTCGGATACTCTATTGGAAACCCTGCAGGGCCAGAATGGACTCATCAAACACAAGCTTCTGCTCAACAGAAGACAGGTGCTGGCTATCGATACCGCTGGAGAAGTGAGTCTGTGGGATCTGGTGCTTTGTCGCGAGGTGCAAAAGTTTGGCAAACGAGACATGGACGAGGTTTTCAACGAGCTAAAGACTCACGAGATTGGTGTAGCTTGGTGCCAGGTGCAAACAAAGTCTGGAAGACTGTATGTGACCCTTGAGGAGAACTCCTTCAGTGATGGAGAAGTGTACATTGACGAGCTGGGCACGGATTATGTGTTCCCGGAGGACTTTGTGCGTTCTTCAGCGTCCACTACTACTTCTACTGGATTGGATAACCCCGATCAACGTCTCAATCTGGGCCAATGGATCCTTACCAATCTGTTCACCAATCTCATTGACAGACAGGTGGAGAGTGATGCTGATTACAGAAAGCACTTTGACGAGTACAGAGCCAATGAGGAACGAGCTGCTGCCGCTGCTTTAGCCGCCAAAGAGGATAAACAGCTCCCTCCTACTCCTGCAGACGATGCTGCTGCTGCTTCTGCCGCCGCCGCTGCCGCCGCAGCCGCCACAAACAAGGAAGAACCGTCGAAATTCCGTCTGTTTGGCAAAAAGAAGAGAAACTCCGTCGCTGGAACACCTACACCGACTCTCAACACTTCTGCCGCTTCGGCTACTAACGGTACAGGCGCTAAACCAACGTCTCCAGTGGCCACTCGACCTGCTACTGCTGCGGCAGGTGGAGCTGGTACAGGTGCAACAGGTGCGGCCTCTACTGCTGCTGCTGCTGCTGCTTCTTCTGCTGCGGCTGATGTGCCTCCCCCTAACCTCGAGGCTATCACTGCAACCACTCGGGCCAAGTATGCGTCTTCCACCGACTCTTCTCTGCTGAAACCTCCGTCTTTTCCCAAATTGGAGATCCCCAATGTCGTTGTCATCATTTCTCAGTACAATTCCGACTTTGGAGAGAACATGGATCTTGTCTGTGAACAAAGAGACAAGTTTGAAAACCATTACAACGATCTGCCCGATTGGGTGGTCAATCTGCTGCTGTTCAACCAGATTCCACACAAGGATCCCGTCAAGGTGAATTTCACACTGACTCCAGAACACGAGAAGGACGCCATTAACCCGCCCAGACTCAGTGCATACCGAATGCTGCGAATCAAGAGGATTACCAATTACATCAGTGACCATCTGGCATCCAGACCTAACCCTGATACCATTGAGTTGTCTTGTCAGGGTAGAGTTCTGGGGCCTAAGGAGACTCTGGCGAGTGTGAGAAGTCAGTGGAAGACGGGAGGAGATGTGATTATCAATTATCGGTTTGTGTAGCGAGGTGCGCGAGCGAAGTGCAACGAGCGAAGGGCAGCGAGTGAAGTACAGCAAATGATGTGCGCAAGCACTGAATGAGCTGTACTGAATGAGCTGCACTGAGTGAGTCTGCAGTGAGTGACCCAGTCAGTTGGTGAGCACCTAGCCTGCACTGAATAAGCCACTGAGAGGTTCTCAATCAGCCAATGGACTCTCCACATACTATGAGTATACCTCTTCTTACGGCTGTACCACAAAAGCGTGCAGCCAAACATCGGGACAGTATTAGCCCGTTTTATTTAATGCATTGTTTGAGATTGGAGGTGGTGTACGAGTAGGGAGTGGGTGTAAGGGATCGTGTGGTCATGGCAATGATGTTTCGGCTTATAGAAGTTACAGGTTGAGATTTGTAAGAAATGGCTTGACGGCATTAATATAGATGGCAGTGGAGCAAAGAGGCCGTCAGATTATTACCTGATGGATTCTCTTTCGAATGGTATACTTTTTGTATGTCCTGCTGTTCTGGAACATTGTGTGTTGTACCCTTGGTTACTTTTCACCTTACGCTAAATTGGTGTATTGAACATTGGACTGAGATGAGTGATGACATCATTCAAACCGACCAACTACGAGAGTCAGGGACAAGTGGATGGTACCTAAATGATCCTAGTGATGAGGTGAACACGACAGTGCAAGAACATCTTCACATTTCCTTACTGTTCTCATTTTGACAGGTTATCATTACAGCTCTCAGAGGTTTTCACTATCTAGTGAATATATAGTCTATCCATGTACAAGTACTGTGGCAGGTTCAAAAGAGTCCACCTTGACAGACACAAACTCAAATAAGTGATACTATTCGGTACAGACGAGCATCAATCGGACTTCTCCAAGACTTTACTGAACATACAACACCATCTCATCTAAAGGTCTACATCCCTCAATGTGGCTGGAGACAACTCCTGACAGTGGCAGTAAAGTACAGTATCAGAATATTTCACTGTGGGTCGGTCGCCTGTGAGTCGATAACGCCGTCATACTCAGCTCATATCCTCCCAGTCGGTTTCACCCATTTCACCGCTCAACCGCGCTCCACCCAAATCGAACCCACAACCTCTCCCTTCTCCCAGCCATCAAGTTCAAAGTCCTCTCTCCTCAATAAACTCACCCTAACCCAGCTCATGACGAAAATATGCAGTGTGCAAAAAAATGAGTGCACGCTCAAACTAACGACATCCGGTTCCATCACCGACACCACCACAACTACCACATTCAACCACATCAATCATGTCATCGGACGACGCACAGAAGCTTTGGAAGGTGTACCGAACGGCCAAGGAGCTGGTCAAGGACCGGGGCTACACCATCACCGAGAAGGAGGTGAATCTGTCTTTCGACGCCTTTGTGTCGGAAATGTGTGATCCTATGGGCAAGCCCATCAAGAAGAAAATGTGTTTCATGGCGTCTCCCTCGCCCGAGGCGATCGAAAAGTTCCCTGAGATGGGCAACATCTGGGTCGAGTTCTGCGAGGAGGCCAGTGTCACGGTCAAGACGATGCGAAACTTTTGCATCCATATTTCGGAAAACAAGTTTGCCACGGGAATCTTGGTGTACGAAAACAACATGACTCCATCGGCCAACCGGCTGATTCCGTCGGTTGCCCCCGCTACCATCGACACCTTCCAGGAAACCGATCTGCTGGTCAACATCACCAAACACGTGCTGGTGCCCACTCACATCAAGCTGTCGGGCGCGGAGAAAAAGTATCTGCTGGAGCGATACCGACTCAAGGAGTCGCAGCTGCCCCGAATCCAGCGGGAGGACCCTGTGGCCCGGTACCTGGGTCTGCGACGAGGCCAGATTGTCAAGATCATCCGACGATCCGAGACTTCTGGACGGTATGCTAGTTACCGAATCTGTCTGTAGACAGGAGGGCAAGCGAGCGGAGCAGCAAACTCGTCCGCTGTCTACGGCTTGGTGATGCGTTGTACACGGCTATTGAGAGCAGTACTGTTACACTACTACAGTTGACACGGGAAAGGAAACGGCATGGAGGATCATGGAGGAAGAAAGAACCTCAAATAGATTAATTATTGTACTTTAGATGTGTGAGGAGTGGTGGGGGTGGGGGTGGGGGGATGATGAGGCAGCTGAGAGAAGAAGTTGTGGTATTGAGTAGGCCGGCAGATCTGAGTGACTGAGGAACCTGGAGCGATGCTGATTGGAGGTGTGAAGTGTTTCTGAGTGCCAACCAACTTCAGCCCTTGAAAGACCGGTACCTTGGAGTGAGTGAGTGCTTTGTCATCTTAGCTATTGAAAGAGGCTAGAGAGTATCACTATGAGGTCTCAGCCAGTAGGGAGAATGGTGGAGTGGCAACAGTGAAGCACCTTGTTGTTTGGGCAGCGGAGACATACGGTGTGATTGGTGCCCTATAGTTAAAATAGAAGCATCATGGTGCTCGTATAGACACTCCATCCACGGCTAAAGTTGTAGTTACCGCCGTGTCAGAACCTCTCATATTGGAACTAGACTGCACTGTGAGACTGTCTTACTGCATGTGTCTTAGCTAGTCGTTGTGCAATTCCAAAGCTCCAAGCTGTATTCTCATTCTTAGCCTTGGGGAGATTTCCTTGGCTGTGGTCTCACTCTGGGGTTTGCACGGTCAGAATGATATCACGACAGAGTACAGTGTATTTGGCGTCAAGAACGATCTGAAGGTACAAGAGAGTGTTGTCTACGTTCACTGGCAGCAGCAGATCACGTCTTGCAACTCTAGTCTTTGTAATCATTGAACTGAAGCTTCCAGAGTGTTTTTAGGTATACTTGTACTTGTAGTCTCATTGGATACGGCTGCTCTAACTTTGGTCGTATTGAATCAATATCAATGTCGATCTCCATGCTAGGCTCGTATTGGAGGTTAGCAGTTCTTGTGGGGTTCTCCTAAGTGCAAAGACTGGATCGGTGACAATGGGGTTTTACTTGGTCAGTTTTCACTTCTCCAGCTTGCCCCAGATGAGTGTAACAAGAGACCACCCTTACTGAAGGTGTACCCAACACCTGTCTTGTCTCAACAGCCTATGTCCTATGTACCAGAGTCTACACACCCCTATCTCGCCAAATAGTTGTCTACCGTTTTCATATTCGTACTCCGTACCTGTACAACCACCTCCAATTGTTTCACAAATATTACTGACTTCTGTAGCAGCCACTTGGTGCGTCTGTAACTCCAACCCGTACCGTTATCAGCTGTAGCTTGAAACGTGGCAAATTGCATAATACTGTGCAACCACGGTAATAAACGGATTGTACCTTGGTGTGGTTGCCATAGCGATATCCGTACCAGTACCAGTACGAGTACAAGATCGTGACTGTTTTATTCCACAAGTCCGCCCTTGAAGCATAGGCTCTATTTATCAATCAGGTTGTTCACACTGCAATACACTCGAGAGCCATGTTCCAATTCCGCTTGGGCTATTTTTACCGACTACTGTAGTTTCAAAACGGGTACCTAGACCGAGAACGGTCCATTTTGGACTAGACCAGTTATCGCAATGTTTCACCATCACAAGAAATGGAGTTGCTATTTCCGGTAGCCTTAGAAGGACATACAGCTCATTGTGGCACCTCATTAAACTGTACTATGGTGTAACTATGACAGCCACTGTAGATAGACGTCCCACAGAACATCACCATGACATCACCAGAACAATACTCTACTACACCACAAGTACATTGTCCTCATACCCTCTGTCGTACCCCATCACACGTGATACATATCCAGCGCAGGAACACAAGTGGTTAACTCTTTTCACTCTTTTCACTCAACATGCTCTCTCTCCCCAAAAAGAGGCTGGCTCACACTAACTTTTTCAGCCCGTGCATTATCGCGGTAGTCGGACACAGCCCACCAGACATGGGTGGACAAGTAGCGTCACAATTGGGGATATGGAGTGGCTGGCGTTGGGGAATATTTTTTGCCGGTATTATTCGGACTTGGGCATTCGCATCCGGTCACCAGGGCGTTATTATGGCAAGTGGTAGTTGTATATTATTGAGGCTGGAGGGTGAATGACGTTACTTGAACGAGGGCTTAGCTATGTACAAGTAAACAGATCTACATCTCACAACACTGACCAAGCTCATCAGATCAGACTGCAATGTACCTGATTTTCAACAGTATATCTCGGTCACGCGTGCCGCTCAGATTTCGCGTCTTGTTCTCAAAATCGCCCACGTTTCAGCCCTACTATTGACATGTGCCTTTTCTGGACCTCGTGATAATGCAGCATGTGCCGCTCTAAAGTTGGGGCTGGTGAACTTAGACCAGCCCGAGGAGGAAAGCGCATGTGAGTTAATGGAAAGGGTTACAGTGGGTGAGGAAGAGCAGATGGAGTATAAGTTGTTAGAAGCAAAATGGAGGTCTCAGTCACGTGACCAACGTGGTTTTTTTGAATTGCCCGTATCTCCCCTGTAGCACCGTTTAATACACTCCTCTCATCACCTCCCACCTTACAGACGGCTGGTTTAGGTTTAATTTTGGCCCCACACGGGATATTATTTGGGGCCCAGAGTGACACCTCTGACGCTAACAAAGGCTTCCCACCCCTGGAGACAAAGAAGAGCTGTCCACGATAATGTGGAGTGGTGCAGCAGAATTACCCCACTAGCACCTCTGCAAATAATAATGGGCCACATCCAAGACCGGCCCTGGCCGGTACCAGCCCGGTTCTGCTAATATATAATGGTGGACCAGGCGGTGAGGTTTCCATTCATCATCACCAACACAAACAGCTACAACACAACAGCTACAGCAACAACACAAACAGCTACATCAACACACACCCTCAGAACAACCAACCAGAGACACTTAACAGACTCTCTACCCACTTCTCCTTTACTCACTCTCATCTCACTTCTCCTCCCCCTCTTCCATCACCTCTGACTACAACGTCTCTTTACTTACCATCTCAGTACTACACCAACTAAGTAGTACTCGTTTTCACACACAAAAAACAGCTTCAGGCTAGCTCCCCCAAATCCGCCCCCAAAATCAACCAGTCACGTCCGCATACGCCCCCAAGTTCGAGATCCCCTCTTTCCGGCCCGTCATGGTTTCTCTCAACGTTGTCAAGATCAAGTCTCTGGCTACCACCAACCTGCTGATTCTCATTTTCAGACTCGTCCAGTTTTTCTTTGCTGGAGTCGTCTGTGGAATCGTCGCCTGGTACATTCACCAGCAAACCACCCCTACAGGTACAGCCTCGTCTCCCTATGTCTTTTCAATCATAGTAGCCATCGCCACCATTCTCACCCAGTTCATCTACTGCGTGGACTTCTCACACAGACTCGTCTTCCTGTGGGACCTGGTGCTGGGCTACACCTGGATCATGGCCTTTGTGTGGCTTCTGGACTCGTCGCGACCCTTGCCCTGTGGTTGGGGCGCCTTTGACCCCTTTGGAAACGCCGGCTGCGGCAAGATCCGAGGAGTTCTCATTTTCCAGATTGTTCTCGCCTGCATGTGGATCATCACCGCCATTGTCGGCTTTGTCGCTCTGATCCAGCACAAGCGACGATCCAAGATCTTGGGTTAAGACTGACAGATTGAGTTGTCTCCTGATCACTTCACCGATCTAAGAAAACATCTTCTCTTGCCAAGTCTTCTCTCAACCAAAAACCCTCACTCTCGCATCATCTCTTCTTCGTTCTCCAATCCAGACTCTCGCATTCATTCTGGATCTGGATCTTCTTCTTTCTTCATCCTGTCTCACAGGCCCCAGGGTGTAATGACGCCCATAAAATTCTTGCATATACACTTCATGATTATTAATGACTTTCCTTGATATTGAGATTGTACTGTACTGTAGTTGTAGATGATCAAACCGATCTTGACTGTAGAGGTGTACACAAGACACTGTGTAGTAGTTGTAGTAGTAGTAGTAATACTGGAGATTCTCAGCGACTATACCAAGCCAGACGATATCTCTTGACGCTACAGAGTGGTGTTCGACAGTATCATGATGATCTGGATGTCAGTTATTTTTAGGTGTGAATAGGGAGTCCCAAGGTGAAGAAATGATGTAAATCAATGGACTGTTCACCAAGGGCTGATTTTTTTGTACCATTAGAATCAGGATATAACGGGGAGTAGTACAATGGTATGTTTTTGACACCTGTTAGTCCCAGAGGCCCCTCTCAAAGACCTGCAAATTCCATAGCCGGTATGCTTAAACTGACAGGACTTGTAGTAAAGAGATTACTTGTAGTACTTGTACAAGTACGACCTTGAAAGACAGATCATGTGTACAAGTAGGAACAAGAATAGAATCATGAAATAAACCATCTTTAAACTCCAAAGACCTCCTGGATCAACTTTTCAGGCCCCAAATCCTCAAATTCATCATTTTCACATGTTCAGTTGTGTCGGCTAAACGGCATCACTATACCACACGACGTTATGATGCACCAACCAAAGAAGTTAGAATATTTCCGGCAGCGGCTCAATTGTCGAGAAGAAGGCCTTGTCAGGGTCTGCTGACACAATTTTACCGAGTCTAGCCTAGTGGAGCTTTCCTTGGTCACTTCCACCCCTATAAGTCTCCCTCTAAACGCTTAGTAATCACATCTCTGAAGCGATAACATCATGAATACTCATGCTATTACAATAAAAACTGGTTCATTGGAATCGCCGTAGCCGGTTCAGTCAGGATTATTCTCAATTGACCATCTATCAAGAGTCTTTCTAACATGCCTCTTCTCCACATTGAATGCAGGTTCAGCTTGAACGTTTCACAGCTATTAGGGCGTCGAGCCAAAATTTACTATAGCAACATATGGCTAAAAGTATACCGTTCAACTCCCCGTTTTCTGCTCATTCCATTGGTCCAATAATATCCACCCTTGTCAGTACAAAAATTTGGAGATCTACACGCTTTTCTACTCTGAACCTTTGAGAACCTTCTCAACTCCCTATTCTTCGCACGGCTACACTTGTCACAGTCATAACTTACTCGGTCTATTGTCTATATTTGTGCTGGGCACAGTCTATCGGTGGTGTTTCTACCGGCATTTCTACCGGCATGTCTACCGGTGGTATTAGCGATCGTGTTCACGATCTTGATGCGGTTGTGTGTGGTTAGTGAGAGGAGAGGGGTGATCTGGTGTGATTAAGAGATCCACTGCCACCACCTACTCCTTCTTCTGAACAGCGCACATGACACTGTCTCTCTCGGCAGCGGCCCACTTGACCTTGTCGAGAATAACACTCTCCTTTGGCGACACCTCGAGACCAGCTCTTCCGAGGAACACGGGGCCAACGGTGACCACCAGAGAGTCAAAGGCTCCAACCTCGAGCATGCTCTCGATCACGTGAGCTCCTCCCTCGACCATGATGCTCTTGAGTCCACACTGGTTGTGCAGTGCGTCGAAGATGGACTTCCACGAAAAGTCGTCCAGCATGAGCACCTTGCCTCCAAAGTCCTCAATGCCCTTCTTCTTGAACTTCTTGGCGGTGTCGATTTCGTAGCCTGATTTGGTGACCACAATCGGCGCCTTGTAGCCGTTATGGGCAGCGTTACAAGCCAGCTTGGTGGCCTTGAACTCCCATCGAAACTGGGGATCGAGAATGATGGGCTGAGGCGACTCCTTTTGCAGCTTGTGATCTTCATTGGTGAAGCTCTTGCAATGGAGACCGGGGTTATCAATGATGGCGGTCTGCACACCCACAAGAATACCGTCATGGTGAGATCGCAGCCAGTGCGTCATTCGCTTGGTCTCCTCGGACGAAATGGTGGTCCGTTCATCTCGCTTGGCGGCAATTCGAGAATCCAGCGATTGTGCGTAAGTCAGAGTAACGTGGTTCTCGCCCTTGGGGGGCAGGTATGGCGTCAGGGTCTGCTTGAGATTGTCGGAAACGGGGATATGGGCGTCAATGTCGGACATGGTGGAGGATGAGAGTTTGGAGGAGCGAAAAAAAGGCGTGACAATTGCTTTATATACCAACTTTCTTAAGTTCTTAGCCTTGTGGTGTTATACTGTGTGTGTGTGTGTAAAGGCCAAAAATGTGCGCCACTTCTTTTTGTTTGAGTTTGGAGAATACATGTCAAACGCATACCGACGGTTAGTTGCTGTAAAATGAAGTGTCCATCGAAACCGGGTTGGAGTCGACATTTTCGGGCGGAAAGTGCTTTATTCGAATTCTACGGGCCCAAACACCTTATATTCCGAGTCTCGTCTCTCTCCGGGCCCTCCAAGCCTCTCTTTGACGCTTCTCTAAATTCCCACTCTCCCTGGCCAAACCCAAATGTCACGCAGAAGTGGACTATGACATTGGAGACTGCGCAGATGGTCTGAATTCAAACTGTAGTAAAAATAGATTAGCTATGGGGAGAGGTGGTCGTGTTGGTGGTGTTGTACCCGTAGTGGCACGTAGTTGTACGGCCGTAGCTCTGACATCGCGCACGGCAACTCCACCAAAATCCACTAATGCACTCACCACAGAAGGATACATGATACCACCTGCCCTTGCCCATGTCTGCTGCTGCTCTAACAACAGACTCTATCCCTACATACAGTAACAATCCAGCAGCAGTCAAACAGTGTATGCCCAACTCCCAGCCGCGCCTCCAACTTTACATCAACAATATACCTGGTTTCCTTTTCCCTTTTTTCGTCTCACCACCTTCACCACCTTCACCACGTACGAGGATTCAGGTGACCATCAAGGAGCTACTTCGACCACTGTACACTACAATCAAAGTACCTGTACTTGTATACTCCAACCACAACCACAGTCTTTGTTAACCACCACCAACTACTCTACACCTATCCAACACCCACCCAACTTCACCCAACTTCACCCCCTCCCTCTCAACATGGCCACAGACACGCTGTCAGTAGGATACTGCCCCGTGCCCATCAATGGCAACCCCACGGAGGTGCTGGCCAACCGGTTCTCGGCGTGGCGCAAAATCATCCGCGCCCTGCTCGTCTACTTCAAGGAGGCCGTGTCGGTCCAGGAAGAGGTCTGTCGCCAACACGTGCGATTGGGCACGGCCGTCAACTTTCCCTTTTTCGCCAACGGCACCGCCGACATGTCCAAACACACGGTCGCCAAGGACCGCGAGGCCCTGGACCCTCAGGAATCCAACGTGACCGACGCGCGGTCCGTGGCGGCCAAATCCACCGCCGGATCACTGTGGGCCGGAGGCTTCCACCAGAACTCGGCGTCCCATGAGGACGAGGCGATTCGAGCCATGTTCCAGCCCTACGGCCACGGCTCCATTGCCGATCTGCCCGGCGACCTGATCAGCTACCATCGAACCCAGGCGGCCCACGCGTCGCAGCTGGCTAAGGAGCTGGCCAAAAACCTCATTCCGCGCCTCGACGATCTGCGGCGCGACCTGCTGGTGAAAATCAAGGAGATCAAGGGCCTGGCGTCGGACTTTAAGAACACGTACGCCAAGGAACAGGGGCTCACCGAGCAGCACGTGGCCGCGCTCCAGCAGGCCATCAAGGTGCTCACCGGCGGAGGCCCCCTGCAGGGCAAACAGGACCCTGCTCTGGTGCGATACCAGCTGGAGAAGCAGCTGGGCCGACAAATCTCGGAGGAAAACTACCTGCAGGACGCGTACAACAACCTGCAAAACAGCGGCAAGGAGCTGGAAAAGGTGGTGGTCATGGAGATCCAGCAGGCGCTGGACCACTTTGCGCAGCTCAACTCCGCCGCCGCCACGGCTCTACAGCAGCTGGTGGACAAGTTTGTGGTGGACGGCTTTGTGGCCCGAGAGCCCGCCGCCGAATGGACCGCGTTTGTGTCCACAGACCCCAACTTTGTCGACACGGCCACGCCGTCGCGATCACTCGACGAAATCGAGTATCCCTACCGAGGCGACCCTCTGACGTGTGAGCTGCGATCGGGCCAGCTGGAACGGCGGTCCAAGTACCTCAAGAGCTACTCGCGGGCCTTCTACGTGCTGACGCCGTCGTTTCTGCACGAGTTCAAGAGCGGCGACCGGGCCAAACACCCCGTGCCGGTCATGTCTCTGGCGCTGGACGAGTGTCAGATTTCGGCCGACTCCAAGACGTCTTCGGGGTCGCACAAGTTTGTGCTCAAGACCAAGCAGGGCGACTCGTCACGTGGCCACAACTGGGTGTTTCGGGTGGAGTCTGCCGACGCCCTGCAGCAGTGGATGAAGGACATTTCGACCCTCACCTCGATTAAGGACGTGCGTGCACGAGCTCTAAAGTTTAATGCCCCTAGGGTTGCTCCATCACACCAGCAGCAGGTTAATGGCCACAGCAACAGTACAAGTAGCCAGGTCAACCACAACCACAACAACCTCAACCACAACAACAGTGATCAGGTTACCAACAACGCAGCTGTCCCAACCACCCAAGTTGACTCTGCACACAACACTACCACTACCACAAACGCATCCAACGCCATCCCTACAGGAATTGCCACCGCAACTGTCGTTAGTGACACAAACTCCACTATCGCCACCGACCCTGTAGCAGCAGCCGACGTTTCGGTCAATCACAACACCACCACCAACAACAACCACGCGCCTGTGTCTGCCGGCTCCTCCGACATCCCCGCTCTCCCCCACTCTGCCCGCGAAATGAGTGGATCTCTGCTGGCCTCGGCCCACCGAAAACACATGGAAGACCCCCAGCAGGTGTTTGACGAGCCCGACGAGTTCGACAGCCCAAATGAGGGTGCCAAACAGGACCCCCTGGTGGACGAGCCGTCCAACTTTGGCTACGACAACCCCCGCAACAAAACCATCGACGACTACGAGGAAAACCAGCATGTGGGCGAGGTGCCCCGAGTGCAATCGCGACAAAACTCGCGAAAGTTCTCCGTCGACCAGGGCCCCGCTCTGCCCGGCCTAGCCGAAATCAAGGCTGCCCAGGCCGCCGCCGGAACCAACGACTCTGAGGTGTTTGAGTACGACGCCGAAAACCCCGATGCCGGCAACACCCTCAAGTCCGAAAAGGGCGAGTTTGTGCCTGTCCACGCCGACCTGCCCGTCCACGTGGAGCGACGGCTCACCATGTCCAACCACAAGGAGGACGGTGACGCTGCCCAGAATGCTCCTCGAGACCATACCGAGGTGGGAGCCGATGCCCAGGACGTGATTGAGCGGCAGCGAAAGTACTCCGTGTCCTCCACTGGCAAGCGGGGTCCTCCCTCTCGAAAGGCCACTGGATCCTACGGAACCACCGACGACCTCAAGCCTCTGTCCGAGGCCCAGCCCGCCGA
Organism: Yarrowia galli; assembly: GCA_900519055.1. Lineage (NCBI taxonomy): Eukaryota > Fungi > Ascomycota > Dipodascomycetes > Dipodascales > Yarrowia > Yarrowia galli. The sequence continues at coordinate 1,631,096 of ULGS01000003.1, forward strand.
AGGCAAGGGTTCTTTGTTCTTTGCCAACGGTCTCCCCGAGACCACCTCTGGTGCCAAATAAATCTACATATAGGTAATTGTTACGAAGTGTATGCGCCCACGAGTGAGAATCCAGTCACCCCATGTTTTGCTCTTCACCCGCCTTGGTCTTAAAGCTTAGCTTTGCTAGTGCCGATGACGTAGCCTCACCCCAGAAAAGGGAACTTCAGGGGCAGACTTAAATTTAGATTGAGGGGCCCGGAAGAGGGTGTCCTGAACGGTAGGGCGATGTGTGTGAGCTGATGGTACTACTGTGACTGTGCTCATTATATCCCTCCCTCCCTCTCAATTGCTTTGCTTTCGATCGTGTCTTTTTTTGCCTTGCTACCTCGTGCACCAAGGGCTGTGTCTATGCCTAATCTCATGCAAGGTGTGCGTCGCTTGGAGAACTTGTGGTGGGTTGAGTGGAGAGGGTTTTGGGCGATATATTAAAGCGGGAAGTGCGTAGCTACAATAGATGGTTAACGGCTGATGTGTTCTCATTGATATCAATTCTGACTCTTTATATTCCTTTAGACAGCCACTGTACTCCGTGTACTTGTACTGTACGAGTACATCATATCTCATGAGCCCAACATCGTGAGTAGTATTAAACTTACCAGGGTACAGCTGTAAAACGCTTCACTTTAGAAGGTGGGAGAATCTGTGGAACTGAGTGGAGCTTTGAAGATCGATTAATAAGCACTAAGACCAATTGCTGAAGTAGGGTGACAACAGAGACAAGTTGTGTCTGTGGATTCTCCAATTGAGTGATTCTGACCGTGGGGTTGGTTCCTTGGGTATAATTGCAGTCAGGAGTGAAGGGGTTGTTATGGCATCATTTATGACGTCATCGTACCGGAATTCAAGCCAAAATATTATCTGCGAAAACCGGAAGCTGCTCAATTGTTCAGGTCATATGATCTCATCCGGATCCGTTGCCCAGGCCTGAACAGCTTCTTTTCTTCTGCTTTGTTGACTCTGGCCCAATAGTCTAGCTACTGGAGGAGGAAGAAATAGGGGACAGCAATACGGGGTTCCAGACACAGCAAAGAAAGGAGAGCTGTACCAAAATTGTAGACCAGCAGCCAAATACTCTAAATGGCACTTTGAATACATCCTGTTACTACTTAAACAATTTGGTAAAGGCCTTTCAGTCAATCAGACATCCACCTTCAATAAGCTTCACATGGATACACTCTTTCCTTATCGAATATCGTGACATTTGATTAATCATCATGATACACCACTCTACGACAATCGGTTTACGAACCGGGCATTTTTGGAACTCACCAATTACTCACCACCTCCGCCTTAGTCCTTTAACCGAACTCGACATACGGTACAACTGCCGTATAGCTCACAGCTCGTCACCTGTAAATTACCTACTCTTACACTCAACCCAATAATTAGATTACATGTCCTGGCAAGCACTGAAGATGTAGAGTGATTAGTGTCATGCTGTTGCAAGTTATTTTTGTAAAGGTACATGTGCCTCCATGTACGCACGCCATTGTGTGTGCGTGTGTGTGCGTGTGTGTGTGTGTGTGTGTGTGTGTGTTTCCTCCTCCAGCTCGTCTATCAATCAAAGTCACCTCGGGTGAGTCGGTGACCTCGTCGAATCTTCTCCAGCTTGTCGAGAATTCGCATCCGCACCTGCCAGTGGCTGCCAAACTGCTCGTTGGAGAACCGCTTCTTGACGGACTCTCGTGCACGAGCTCGCATGTTGTGTGTATCCGACTCGGACAGCTCAAAGGCCCGCATCAGAGTCTCGGCCAGAGTGCCAATGGGCTCGCCGTCATAACTGGGACTAGAGTCAGTTGTGGGGTCGGAGCCCGGACAGTTGAAATGGAAGCCTGTGGGTCCAGGAGGGACGGCCTCATAATGGGACCGAATGGATGTGGAAGAGGGCATGGCTGAAAGAGTGCCACTACCGCCAGTACCGGTAGCTTGGCCCTCGTACGGAACGACAATGTCGCACTTGGGGCCTCCCGAGTTGTGGACCACGGGAATAAGACCAGCAGACATGTACTCCACAACGACAATGCCGAAATGCTCGTTCCACATGGCATTGACTCCCATGGACGCGGTTCGCAGAATGTCTCGGACCTTGTCAAAGGGAGCGTCCAGAACAAACGACACCGAGTCGGGGTTGACAAGGTCTCGGGCCTGGAGTCGTAGAAGGTAGACACGAGACTTGTCGTCGTCGTTTCGCACGGTTCCCACAAAAGTCAGGTGAGGAGGGGCCTGGTTGGGGTACTTTTCGGTGTACTCCTTGTAGAACTTGTTGAATTCGCGCAGCACAATGTCGTGTCGCTTTTCCGGCCGGAATTGAGCAATGTAGACAATGTTGGGGCTTCGAGCAGAGGTTTCTTCAGACATGGCAATCTCAGAAAGAGCCTGGGTTCCACAGGGAGGGTAGACAATCTTGATATGTTCGGCCTTGTGGTTGTACCACCACATGTGCTGCATATGGTTGTTTGTCCAGGAAGAGTTGGTCATGACCACGGAGCAGTAAGAGCCGGCAAAGGTGTAGGTGAGAGCAAAGACTCGCCAGTAGACGAGTTTAGCCACGGCCAGAGCGGCTCGAACGGGCGACTGTTTGAGAGTCACCGTGGCCAGCATGTCCTTGGAGATGACAGGGTAATGGACGTAGGCTGCGACGGGCACATGGGTGACCCAGGAGACCAGAGGGTAAGCAAAGGGGTAGCCCATGGTATCGACAAACACGTCAGGGACGAGGGTGGAGATTCCATGCCAAGCCATCCACACGGATCCTGCGGCCTGCATCATGAGAGTGAATCGGGGCCAGGTCTTGGGATCGACCAGACGTCGTCCTCTCATTCCAATGAAGACAATTCGTTTCCGCAGCTCTTTATCGGCCAGTTCGGTCACGTGGAAGTTTGAGACGGCAGCGTCGAGCACTGTGGAGGGCGAGGTTCGAGTAGGCAGGTCCTGTTCTCCGCAGTAGATGGCGCAGATGATGTTGTCGTCGTACATGAGGGTGTCTTTGACCGCGGCCCACAGAACCCGTTCTCCACCTCCTCCAGCGTTGGCATAGGGGTGGAAGAAGCCGTAGATGACTTTTCGGGGCGCTCCGGAGTCTTGGGCACGGTTTCGAAACTCGGTGTTTCTGTCTTCGGGACTGATGGCGATTTCAGACCGTCGCGACACGTGGGTGACGGAGTAGTAGGAGGGATCATTGGACTGGAGAATGAGCTGTCGTCGCACGGCCGCAGCCTGCCAGAAACCAAAGCCAAACAGCGTCGACGTGCCGTTGGCCTGGACGCCCTTGACGATGCTTTTTTCCCAGTTGGCCGGCGGAGATCGCAGCTTGAAGGCCAGAATGGCGGACCACGCATACAGCGAAATGTAGGAGCACAGCGGCACCAGAATCACCGCCAGCAGCAGAAGGGCTGCCAGGGCGGCGAGAAAGTCGGCGTTGAGAACCACGCGAAGATCGTGCAGCGTCGGCACTTCCAGAGTCAGTGCCATTGTGTTACTGCTTGTAGTGACTGGGGTTGTGACTGGTCGTGCTTAAACGATATTAAAATGGGCCAAGCCTTTTTGGCCTTTTGGGAGGAGGTTGAGACTTTCGGCAGTTACACCAAGATGCATGAGGGAGGCACATATGCGTTGTTCTACTGCGTGTGTTGGTAAGGGTGTACACACGGCACGAGACAGTCAAACAGGGGTTATTTTACAAGCTAAGAGAAGGGGTGGTTGTGGAGACTATAGAATGGCGCGAGGAGAGTTGATTTGGCTGAAATTTTCCTAAGAATCACGTGATTTGGCGTTTTTCAAGGACTGTTCTTTTCTCTGCTGGGCTGGTTTCTGTTTACCCCGATTTAAAGCCTGTGTGAAGATCGCACTTGGAGGGATGAAATGTGAGTGTACTTGTAGTTGACTGACTAGCTCCTGAAGTACTTCTAGAACAAGCTAGTCCAGGAGTAGAAGGGCACAACTGCCGAGGTATCGAATTCAAGTCAGGTCGTGGTTCGATTGTCAGAAGTGGGTGATCAAGAATTGAACCTCATAGACCTGCTTTAGGAAGGTCCTTGAAGCAGGACATCCATTAGTGTCAAACAGGGATATCATCGCTGAATTATCTTATAGGTTCAAAGTAGAGCAATCTATGCTACAACGGAGGCCTTAGAGAACCCCGTTCGATTCTCAATCATCATCTCATCGTGAATACAGTAATTACACCTGTGGAGACTGTCCCAGTTTAAGTACCGGTAGCTAGACAGTCTACAGTGTAGTTGGCATATCACCGCGTGACCGCTCTAATCAAAAAACCATGGCTCATAACTGTCTTGTTCTCACACCCCTCCCTCCATTACCATATCATATACCCATTAACTATTTGACTCTGTTTGTTGTTATCTGTAGTCAACCATCCTCCTGGCGGCTGTGCCCGAATGGCTCAGCCGACATCCATTGATCCATGAACCCTTCTAACTGCGTTCTGTGGCCCCTCCTAGCTGTGCAATGTATCACATATTGTTGTCCCTCCTGACCTACGGCCAGTCGCTACCAGTAATTTCCTAAGACTTATCATCCAGCAGAATCTGAATCAACTCGTCCAAAGGAGCAAACTCCTTCTGGTCCACCACGCCAAACTCCTTGGAAAAGAGCACAAAGTGCTTGAGAGACGTGTTGAGATGCGGCTGCAGACCCAGCTCGCTGATCTGGTCAAAGTGGTGGCAGTAGATGTGAGCGTAGACTCGGAACAGTCGCTTGAGAATCTGGGGCACCACGCTGGACACAAAGTTCTTGGGGAAGGGTGCTCCCAGTCGATGGGGGAAGACTGCCTCATCATCTAGCTGAGCCTGAACCCATGACACCAGATGCTCAATGTACTCGGGAGCAGACACACGGGTGGGCTTGCGGAACTTTTCCGACGCCGCATTCTGCCACAGATACTCGTACTCGTCGGTGGCGGTCATTCGAGGACACGAGGCCGGAGAACAAAAGGACGTGATGGTGGAGTACAACATGTTGACCTGGTTGTAGAAGTCGACGGTGTGGACGGCTAGCCACTCGGCCAGATCCTCTCCTTCGGGAAGCTTGACGGCTTGTGCCAAAGACCCGGCGCCCAGAGTCGTGTCTGCATACTGTCGAAGAAGATGTGCTGGGGGCGACGAGGCTGTGGACGGCTTGAAGGTCCGGGTTGTACGTGAGTTGTTTGTGTTGAGATGCAGAGATTGGAAGAATGACATTGTTGGTGTGTGCTGTAGATGAAGTACTGTCGACGTACCAATACTGTGTGTACTGCTGTTTGTCGTCGTAAGATGTTGTACAAGCTCTGTTTCCGATAGTCCAACAGTGTGTTTGGAAACGGAGATAAGGTTTGGGGTAGGTTGCCCCGGCAACGGAAGGGGTGAGGGAGTTGTCAAAGGTAATCAAACAGCGTCAATATAGCTGCTATGAATATACGAGTGGTGGGGATCGATTTGTTGGTCACGTGATATTCGATTTAGACCTTCTCCTGGTCAATTCCGACACGTCAAGAGTGTTTTTGATACACTCCCTGGAATTCTCCCCCCCTGCATTCGCTTGTGACTATACAGTCCTTTCTATTGTGGTGTGTATGGGGATAGGAACTATGGGGAACCCTAACCGGATGGATTACAGCTGGACGGAGAAATGGAGACACGAATATTATTGATGGAGGGTAATGTGAGGAAGTGGTTGGTGTGAGTTGTTAGACCGGGGTGTTCTGGTGCTTGTGTAGAGCGCTGTTCTTCGTAGCTACGGAATGCAATCGCTTGACCCTACAAGTACAAATGGTACTAATAGTCAGACTACCACAACTCCTGCAATCGTGATCAGATTCGATTGGAATTTTGGCAGTGCTATAAGGCAGTCATTTTGTGTCCGGTGTCATCTTCTCAACCCCGTCGGAACTCTCTAACACTCTTTTTGAACGACCCAGCAACGTTGATCGAGTACTCGTACCACTCTGAACCGAGTGCGACACGAAAACCACATCTTCACCGAACTGCTAATTCCAAGAGCTCCAAAACAGCGCCCATTGTGAGAACCCGCCCCTTGTGATCATTCTGGTACCACTTATACCATATCCTACTCCTACCATAACATTTTTCTTATACTATTTACATCGTCGCGCTCGTTTCTTCACCTCCTACATGCGCTTGTAGAAAACGCAAGTGGTTCCGTCGCCAGCGACAATCTGCTGCTGGACCTCGCAACCGTGGATCTTGGTCTTGGTCATGAGCTGGGTGTAGGGATCAGACTCGGTGGTGTGTTTGGTGATGAGATGCGACGGCTTGGGAATGTTGTTTCGCTTGCCGTTTCCAATCTGCGAAAACTCGTTGCCGCCCCACAGATACAGGTCCTGGGTGGTGGCAATCTCGTTGGCGTTGTCCAGAACGGCAGCCACGTGGTTGGGCCCCGTGGAAAGGTAGTTGACCTGGATGGGCACCACCTTGTTGAGCTTCTCGCTCCACTCGGACGCGTAGTTGATCTCCTTGACGGGAGCCAGCTGAGCCTGCACGTGTTTGAAGGAGGCGTTTCCGAGCTGGCCCTTGAGACCGTCACCGAACGAGTAAATCACCTCAGCGGTGTTCTGAAGCAGCTTCTTTCGCTCCGTGTTAGAGGCGGAGTTGTAATCATCAGACTGAACCACCTTGATGCCGGCAAACGAAGTATCTCCTCCGGCGTAGACTCGCGTGACAATGGCAGACTGGTCCTTCTTGCAAACTCGGTTGAGAGTCAGCTGACGGGGCAGAGCGACATTCTGGGACTCGTAGGCATAGTCCAGACCCAGCTGGCCGCACTTGTTGGAGCCAAACACCCACATGGCGCCGGTCTGGTCTCGAACCAGCGAATGGTAGGCTCCAGCAGCGATATCGGTGACCACAGCGTTTCGGAAAGATCGAATCTCGTAAAGGGTTCCAGGACGGGGACCAGTGTTGAAGTGGGAGAACTTTGCAATTCCAAACTGGCCTGCGGAGGGCACAGGGGGCTCGGTGCCAACAATGGTTTCGGCAAACTCACCAGTAACAGGGCTAGGGTCGGTTTCAACCTCCTCAATGGCTCCTCCGGTGGACGAAACAAATACTCGGCCCTTGTTGGACAGAGCCAGAAGATGATCCTTTCCAGCAGCAATATCGTTGAGCTTTTCGGTGAGGCCCAGAGTGGTATCAAAGTCGAGTTGTCGGTAGGTGATTTTGGCGTCTCTCTTCCATCCGGGGATCAGACGGGTTCGCGATTCCTTTTCCTTGGGTCCAGCCACCTGTAGCTCTTTGCTGACAGGGAACGAGTACACGTGTCCGTCCTTGCACAGAGCGTAGAGCATGTTTCGAGACTGGACGATTTTCACAGCGTCTTTTCCTTGCAGAGTAATTTCGGGCGATTTCACAGAATGGGCGGCAAACCGGTCTCCCCATTGGACAACGTCTCCATTGTCCAGAATGGCGGCTCCGGAGCCGTCTCCAAGCGACACATCTCGCAGCAGTTTGCCCTCAAAGTATCGTAGACGAACAGGTGATCTCACGAGCTTGGGGGTTTCGGAATCGGCATTGTAAGTGTCCTTGATGGCGTGTCCGTCGTTATCTCCCCAGGCAAACAGTCCGGGAGTCATTTCAGCGAATGAGACTCCCGCCACAGAGGCCGATTTGCTCTTTGTGGTGTTAGCTGCTGCTGCCACGATCTCTGCATCTTCTCCACGAACAGCGGCACTAGCAGCGGCCTTCTTCTTCTGTTGTCGTTCAGCAACCTGTCGATGCAGTTCTTCGTCGGACTCCGCGTAAGGTCCGTACCACTTGTAGCCAAAGTAGATGCCTACAGCTGACGCCACGGCAATGATGACCTGAGAGACGGCCTTTTCGTGTTTAGCCTGCTGTTTCTCTTCCTCGCTGGGGTTGTAGTTGGGCACTCCGTTGAATTGGGGGATCTGGACTGTCGGAGGAGGGGGAGGATACGACAGACGTTTTCCGGTACCACTAGAGGTAGTAGTGTCATTCTTCTTGTCATTCAATCTGAGAGCTGAAGAAGATAGAAGCCGGGTGGATCTGGTTGTTGATTTGGCCACGGATCTGATGGTGGATCGGGCCAATGGCGTCTTCAACACACCAGGCAAAGATCCGTAGTGTTTCATTGCGTGAATGTGTAGTGTGTTGTTGCAATGGGTATAAAGTCTGGGGTGATGGACGCCCAAAAAATAGAGTCTATGAAAAAGGCGTTAGGTGCAGTTATCTTGCAGGTCTGTGGTGGTCAGCAGTGTTGGGAGGACAGACAGAGGTTACTGAAGCAGATACAATTAGCGGTCACCAGTTGTGCAATGGGTAAAGTATTGCTGCCTTTGAGATATTAAGTGTCGCTAGTAGCCTCGGAGTACTTGGTTCGATGGTGAACTGATCAACTCGATAAACCTTGAGTTTTGATGGGGTGAGAAGGTCTTAGTTATCAGCTCATGGATCGAGGGGATGAGTGATTTGTCAATGAACTATTGTGGTGGTTTACTTGAGCTTCTACTTGGTGGTTTACTTAACAAAGTGCTACACTACCAACCATCAGTCTCACTCTCGAGACAAGCAGCTATTAGCCACTCTACTGTACAGTAGCTACATGTACATCAGATCAGAAAATCACCCCACCGTCTTCTCCAAGGTTTCTGGGTGTTTTCGATGGAGTCTGTTGATAATTTTGGTTGTGAGATTTGACCGTGTCGAGAGTACAGTCTTGAACCAGAGCAGGTACATGAAAGGCAACAGAAATAGTGCCAATTGACGACACCAGTATTGACCACCTTCTGTCGTACTATCATTTGTATATACTTTGAACTCTCCTAAGAGTCTGTGGCTATAGCTAACACACATAAGTTTGATCTCCCATGATGAAGATGTATGAGCAGTTAAAGGCACCGGGTGTAGCTAACTGAAAGTGCTCGATTTTTATCACAAGTATCGTCCAAGATCAACACATTCCATAAGGTGTAATGTCTTCCGTTTCATTAGTCTTCACTTATAATCGAGAACAGAGAGTGATTGGCTGTTCTTGACGTGATCTGAAGACTCACGTTAATACTTACTCGACCTCCGCTGTTCAAAATCCGAACGTCTGTTTCATTGACTAATTACTGACTGTCGTACTGTAATCTCGTCCCATTAGCTATGACAGCTACATTCTTGCTCTCTGTTTGAACAGATCTCGGGTTAGGTACCAGGTAGACACTGTTGATCTGCTGTGACATTGACAGGAGCTCCCCATACGTAACAGTCTCGACTAAAGCTCTTTTTGTCATTCAAAAACAGTAGATCAAGTTACTAAACAAAACAGTCACAAGTGTAGCAATTGTGATTGCTTACTCAGATATTGGAGCTACAAGGGAAGTAAGTCGCTGTATACTCTTACTACTATCCCCTCCGTCAATGCAATAATATAATAATGTACACAGTCTATGTCTGACTTGGAAGAGGGCGAGCTGGCAGACTCGAGTTTCATAGTCTTCACTCTTACTCAGCTTGGACTACAGTGTGAGCTGCTGAGCTAACAGACACTAGAGCAATGTCCTACGACCCATTGTGTCAGTGTCGCAGTTGGTCGAGAGTCATCAGAGATATCTCAAAGGTTGTCAGAGTCTCGGTCCAACTGTCAAGAGTCCTGATCTCAACTGGCCAGGCCTTTATTGTTCCACCAACTCCTTCTTCTTCTTACCCTTTTCTCCAACACAATAGCCATTCTTAATCAAACAATGACAACAAGCGTAGCCCCATTTGTGCGAGTCTTTGTCATAATAACTTCCCCAAACAGAAGTGTGGTTGCCTGGAAACACATCTTCCTCGTACTTGGAAATAGCGATACCCTGGGCATTCTTAGCTCGAGCCACTGCTGGCTTTTTGGCAGTCGTCACCACCGAAGTATACTCCTTTGGCCGGACTCGAACCTCGTCCTGTTTTCCGTACTTTTCCTCCAACGCCCGTTTTTCGGCCTCTTTGGCCCGTTCGGCCTCCTCCTTGATTTTTTTCGCAGCGATGGCCGCAGCGGTGGGGTTGGCATGCAAATGAATCTGGTTTCCCAGCGCAGATTCGGTCTCGGCGATTCGAGTGAGTTCCTCCATCTCTTTTCCTTCTCCGGTCGTATGTCTCACATACATTCCGTCTTTATCAATGTATCCCTCATCAGCCGTTCGAAAGGTCCGACTACCGGGATTGTAGACGGTCTCGGAGTTGAGATCCTTGAGATACACGGCTGTATCTTCTCGTAGCCGCAGAGTTCGTGTGGATTTACGAATCGCCTCTTCCACAGCAGCAGCCTTTTCCGCATCAGTTTCCGGAACTGCGTCTCCATGCAAGCTCTTCTGCAACTCCTCGGCCATGTTGTGTTCATCAATGACCCGCTTGAAGTCGTCGGCATCGTAACCATTCCACCGATCTCGTTTCGAATCCCAGCTCATGTGAGGATTAGAAATGACATCATCAGCCTGCAAGTTATCGGCCTTGTATTTCGCACCGATCTTGCGGGGCCGTTCCATACAGTCTTTCTTTTTGTGTGTCATGGCTCCACAGTTCTCACAGGCGCCCTTGCGGAACTTTTTGGGCCGTTCAAGAGCACTCCGATCTGTTCCACGAACATACCATTCCTCCTTCCTGGAATCTGCCTTGTCCTTCTTCAAATGGTCAAGAGAAGATGACGCGGATGTAGAAGACACGTCATCATCTCCAGCCTTGGCGTACCATGGCGCAGAAGACATGAACCGAGGAATGTAAGGGTTGAGAACATCTCCTTCCTGGTTGGTGACGGGAGTCTGGGTCTTGCCCTCTTTGCGTAGTTTGCGGTCCTCCTCGTGCTTGAGCTCTCCCTCGGCATCTCTTTTGGCCGACAGCCGTTTCTGCAGCTCCGCAGACCCGTCCTGGAGTCCATCCAGAGTCGTAGCAGGTTTGCTCATTGTGTGGTGTAGAGATAGTCGCTGGAGATGTCGAGTGCATGCATAATTATTTACACTTGCAGGTGTCATGTGACCGCGAGAGTACAAGTGTAGATGACTGTGAGCGCAACAGGGAGTATTACGCATCATAAGTAGTACCAAAATGATCGCACGAAACGGTCCTTTGAATGAACCTGGTTTCATCTTCATCAGACCGACTTTGTCAACAACTCCAAAAATAAGGTGGTGGCAATTTCCGAGCCGCACGGCTGAGGGTGGTGTTTTAGGCCCTTCCTGAAACACGGTGGAGAACTCGGATCGGGCTGGAATCTTGACAGGTTGTGGAACGGTACCTGGTCACGTGACCTAACACTTTCTTTACTCTGTGAATCAACATCTGAATGAGTTCTGACACTTCTCGTGTAGTTATGTTGGGTGTACTTTTAGAGAGCAAGAGTCAAAATCAGAAGTACTAATTCAACTGAATATGAGCAGTTGTGAGTAAAGGCTTAAGAGCTAAACCTATAGGTAGGCCTGCCAAACAAGTAGCAATACTTCTGGAGCGAATAGTACACCAATGTATTGCTCTCAATCATGGTATCTACCACGTGTTTCCACTGTTTCAAATACAGTACCACCTTCCTTCTACAGCTACAGTTAAGGGTCTCATCATACTCAGTGAATCAACTGCCTGACAGAGGCAGTTTGTTAGTGTAGTCACCGGAGACATCTCAGTGTCTAGTCTTCCATCAGATCACTTCTCCATCATATGTGGCAAAAGACGAAATCAGCCACGAGCCCTCCATCATCAAATAACTTAATCGATTAAAAATACAGTCTAGGCGGCAATGACGTGTCGGATGGGAATGTGGACCTGGGTTAGTATTTTTGGTTGGTGAGTGGCGATGTGGCCGGGAAGTGTTGATGTGAGGTGCGGTGGTGAATCAAACAGCCACAGAATTGTCAGTCAAGACAACAACGATCACGTGATCGATGGTTTCATTCAGGTATCACATATTGCCTGTAACGTCTGTAGTGTCACGGCCTTGTTGCTCCACCTCTCCATTCTCCTCCTCTCTCCTCTCATACTCACAAGCTTGACAATGTATCCAATGGCACCCATGACAAGGAAACCAACACCGACGGCTCGAACGATCTTGGTGTATTCTGAGTTAGTAATGCGTTGAGATGACGGTTCACACGGTGTAGGTCGTATGGTGTCGCGTCTCATGGTCACAACATGTAACACGTCATTGTCACGACTTCACTCATGTGGTGGCCACAACACCATCATTGTCATGCCCACAACATTGTCCATGTCATGCCACGACATCATCCGTGTCATACCACGACACCATCAATGTCATATCACAACACTGTGCTTGTGATCACAACACAACCCGTGTCATGATCACAACATCACCACTGTCGTTCCCTCCAATACTCACCCTTTCGGTCGGGCTTTGTGCACTTGTTGAGGAAGGCAGTTCCCTCCTGGATGAACTCGAGAGGAACGTTCTTGGAGACCTTATCTTCGGCAGGCATTTTTTAGTCGACTGTTTTGTGTATGTGTGGAGGTGGAAGGGTTGGCGTTGATCTACCTATGTCGTGTCAATTTTCACTTTGTGGTGTGCTATGGCGTGTCCTTACCCTGAAACCCTCCCAATTATGGGGTTAGGGGTGGTGAAATATGGGGTGCGCGTGTGTTGGCGTGGCAGGGTTGGGGTTACCCTATGAGGGTAGTTAGGGTTAGGGCCTTCCATTTTGGGTTATCGAACATTAGCGAAGGGTGAAGGGTCCTGACGGGACTCATTTGGGAAGTATAGGGTTAGGGTTAATATAGCGGGGCTAGGTCGAATCGAACTTTTGGCCACAGCATGGGTTAGGGTTCAGGTTTAGGGCAATGCCAAAGAGAGGAATATTCTGGAAATCGAGATAAACGTTCCGGAAATGGATTTCCGCCGTTAATCAATGGTATCATGATACATTAGTGTGGAGTGTATATCTTAGTGACCCATGTATGTGCGGAGATAAGCTGTTAACAGTCGTTTATTGATTGATAGCCGTGAGTTATGAAGATGTATCGTCTGTGCCTGGTACATATTGTTCCTGCACAGAAAAAAGGGTCAGCCTCTTGTTCTTTTTGTTCTACCCCTCTTTGAACGGCTGTTTATCACTGGGGACTGGATTCTGTGCAGTTTTCGCTTTGTCCCGTCGCTTTTCGATTTTCCCGGTGCTTCTGTCTTTTTCTGAGGTCCTCTCAGAGGGTCCCCCTATGTTTGTCTGCCGCTCTCTTTGAACGCATTTTAGAGGTCATCGGGCTAAGAGAATTAGGTTCTTGCGGCCATTTCTGTTGTCCGTCATGTACGACCTAAGAGAAGGGTAAATTTCGGTCTGGCTTGCTGTGGAAAAACGGACCGATCGAGAATGAGTGATAGGAGAGTGTGATAACGGGATGAAGAGTTGTGTAGGTGAGTGTGGGGTCAATGAGTTTTGGAGTGAGGAAAGCACCTGTCATAAAAGATAACGCCAAGCTCATGCATCAGTGTGGACTAAATTAGTGTCTATAGAGATTCAGTTATTCTCTCCACCATACCTGTCAAAGAGATAATCGGGGTTCGTTCGCAGGTGTACATGAAAGCATAGGCCATCGAAGCAGGCAGACAAACAGACTCGCAGAGCTAAGCGAGGGAGGGACGGGACGAGGGGGGAACTCTGTTGGATGTAGAGTGTGTGTGTGTGTGTGGTCGGCAGTGGTCACAGGCACCCTTTCCCTTTTCCCTGCAAGCGTATATATCATCACACAGCAAACGTTATGTGGGTGGGCCCGTCCGTCGATATATAGAACTCTTTCAAGACTGTGTTCTCTTCTTCACTACACTGAACTGCTGGCACGAAAGAATACACAACAGGCGCTCAAAGATTACCGTCCAAGAATAACTGACACAAACGTCGATTACCAGTACCACACACAAGCAGCACAATCACCGCTTTTCTAAAACAGCAAACAACTGACGCTTTTATCGACACAAACAGAACTACACAAACGGACGAACAGAACACTTCAGAAGACGACAACACCACTCTTCTAACACCAACACCTTCCCCCCCTTTACACAACAGTGAGTATGACACAGACCTGGTCGTAAGGACCGGGTTTGTAAAGGAGCCGTGAGAACCGGCTTCAGCACTACTACTTCCCTCGCCACCAGGCACCACATGACTTGTGTGTGTGGGTCTCGTCCGTTGACCCTCTCTTGCCCCTGCAAGTCTGTGAATTCGTCCGACCGACCGACCGACCGACAGTCACGTGGGGTTTTGACGGGCTCAACCCCCCACACCCTCTCTGAGTATCGGATTCTATCTCTCTCTATCGTTGACATTCCTCTTCTAGTTCATTTTGGTTCCCTCCCCCCCTCTTTGTTCCTTTTGTTCATATTGTCCTCTTTGCAAACATGTTTTCCTCTTTCTCGTCTCATACATTATCTCTGCAGTGACGTTCGGTGACATTTTTCTCGGTGACAATCGGCACAGACGAATGGCTTGGCTTGCAACTTCCTCCCCTCCTGGAAACAAACCCTGATACCCCCTTTTCTCTGGTTTAGGACTTTCTCCCTGTCCTCCATGTTCTCTCCCTGATCACCCCGATCACTTCTTTCACCCCCCCTCTCCCTCCACCCCGCTGTCACCGGGCCTAAATCCAGTCAGCCACACTAACTGCACTTTTGTATGCATTCTTTCTTTTCCTTGTTTAGTTTCCGCATGTCGGCTGCTTCTGCTCTTTTACCATGAGCATGAGACCGACATACTCTCTTTGACCTCACGACATAGCTTTTTTTTCTTCGACCTCGTGGTCTCGTGGTGTGCACTCTGTGGACATCATGATCATCATGACCATGACATACCTCATGACGCCACCACACCACCACCACCACCACCACCACACCACACGCCTCGCCTTGATCTCTTTCTTTTCTTTCTCTAGCGCAACCTTTACTGACCAAAGCTCTTCCCATGTCCGAAGAACGAGTCGACGTAGAACTCGATGACAACGGCTTCGGGCTAGACGTGAGCAGACCTACCCGAAGGTCCAACTCCGCCAACTCTGGCGGCGAGTCCTCTGAGGGCTCTCTCAAGTCCGTTGGTTCGGAAAACTCGTCGTCCGGCAACGGAGGCAATGTTTCGGGCAATTCGTCCGGGAATTCCTCCGGAAACTCCTCGGGGAACTCTTCAGGTAACTCCGGGGGTAGCTCCGGCTCGTCGGTGTTTTCCTCCGGCAATGGATCCGGGGGCTGGACTGACGACAGCACCGAGAAACCCGATCTCGCGCCTCGGTCGGTGCCTTCCGTGCCGGCCCAAACCAAGCCCACAAAGTCCAAGCTGTCCATCGAATCGCTCGATGCGCTGGAGTCCAACTGTCTGTACATTCTGAACCTGGACTGGTGGACCAATGAGGAGATTGTCCGCGGATGGGCCGTGGACTGTGGGTTTGAGGACGCCGTTGAGCAGGTTGTTTTTGACGAACACAAGCCCAACGGAAAGTCCAAGGGAGTGGTCTACATGCAGTTTTCGTCTCTGGCCGCAGCTAGAGCCGTGAAGCAGCATGTGGAGCAGCTCTCGCCACGCACACAGTCTCCCGGCTCGCAATCCGAGGACGTTGCATACATTGTGTCCTTTGCGCAGCCGACCGCGACGCCGTTCCAGCAATCGCAGGGTTCGCGCTACCGCGAGAACATCAACAACAATCCTAGCATTCGAAGCCGGTACGTGAGTTTGGTCAAGGCCGGCACCAACAAGAAGCCCAGCTCCGACCGAGGCCGCAGACGCAACTCCAACCAGTCGCTCAACAGCGGCGGTGGCTCCCACAACAACAAAAATGGATACCGCAACAATAATAATCACAGACACAACAATGGCGGCAACAACAGCGGCGGCAACAGCAGCGGCGGCAACGGCAACGGCAACAACTACAACAACAACAATTACAACAACAATCACTACGACCGAGGCCGACCGTACCGCAGCAACGGCAACGGCATGGGCAACGTGCATACCCCGTCCAATGCCATGAACATGAACAACATGAGCATGAACGGCATGACCAACATGACTAACATGACCAACATGACCAACATGACGTCAATGGACATGAACAACATGAACATGAACATGAACATGGCCATGATGGGCATGATGCCCATGAACTGGGGCATGTACTATCCCAACACTGGAATGCTGCCCACTGCCGGCGACAAATCCGCCGCTGCAGGCCCCCCAGCAATGCCTCGCTATTCGCCTCCTCCCAAGTCGCAGTATGGAGACGGCAACGGCAACGCCTACAAGAGAGTCCGGCCCAACTAGACTTTGTTCTGCGATTTCTAGCTTGGAACCCCGCCACCCTTCTTCTTGCACGCGGACTTGAGTATTTATTTTATATGCAACATTCATCATCAACCACAACACACACACAAACAGATGCATCACAGTGCCATTGCGAGGCTTGGACACGGTGATGCTTACACAACTGTTAATTATTTGTCTCTTTCTCCCCCCCCCTACTTACCTCTTTTCTCCTTTTACTTGCTTACCTCTAGTTTTCCTCCCCTCCCCTTCTCTCCTCCCTCTTTACCCCCCCTTTTTTTTGCTCCTTCTTTCTCTCCCGCTTCGATTCGATCGCCTTTTTCGTTCGTCTCCCTCCATTCATCCTGCATTTCTTTTTCTTCATCTTCGTCTCTCCTTTGTTGACCTTGTAATCTCCCTTGTTCCTCTTTCTGCTTTCATTCCTTGTATCTCGAGATTCGATTCTCACCCCATCTCACCCAGCTTTGCATTCATTTACATCCTGCGCCTTGTTTTCCTTCTCTACAAGTATATAACACGGTGGCCTCCGCTTTGTCCATAGCGGCTGGTCTCCCTCCAGGATCTAAATAGTAAACCCCCCATTGTTCTCATTGGCCATTGGTCTGTAGTTGTAGTTTAGTTGAAATAGATAATTGATGGTGTCTAATAATTTGGTTTGTAGGAGTGCCATGGTGATCACAGTCACGGTAAAGAGTTAGGCTGCCTACTTTTAGCTGTGTAGAATGTGAACTGATTCAGTTGGACACTGCTATCCATTTAGTTAGTCTTGAAAACTAACTCCTAGCAAAGTCCAAGTAAATCCAAATGATGACAGTTGTTATAGGTGCAAATATCTCCAGACTTGCTGGGAAATGTGGCAATATTGTTAACGATAGTTGGTTACCAGAACTTCAGCTATCTAATGATACCACCTACATATTTCTAGCATAACGGAAACACCGCTTTTGCATCCCTAAATGACTTTTCGTGTCAACTAAACCCTAAGTAAATGGGGTAGGTGAAAAACAGCCAACCAATACTACTACTATCAAGTTTCACGGCTCAGTGTGTCTATCTACTGTTCATGATTGTTGTTCGTATCTTCTGAGTTAGGTTCGGCAGGAGATTCCTTCTCTTCGATCTAATCCGTCTCTCAGGTTGTAACCAACAATATCAAAGTTGAATTTGTACGACGAGATTTGTTGCCGACAAGATCTACTCAAGCTAACGGGTAGCTACATAGCTACTTGATAGAAGTGATAGAGAGTACGAATGTGTACATCGACATCGTCTGCACTCGACACAGTCCAACTCCGGTAGTTATCAAACATAGAATATCTACAAGTAGTCTTCTTCAACATTTGAAGTCTAACTAAGTAATATAGTGGGCTCTCCGGTTTATTGTTCAATAAAGTTGGTAACATTTCTTTAACAAATAACAATAACGACCTACACATGAGTTTCTGAAAGGACGTTCCGACCACCAGCCTCTAGTCTCTATCATAGAGACCCATCAGGACAGGCTACGCACCCTTGTGTGGAGCCCGACTGAGTACGGCTCGAATGGAAACAGTGGTTTTTCCATCTACGTATTCCTGTGTCTGACACAGACTGCTCAGTGGAGTGGGTGTCAGAGCTATTGTACCCAGATAATATCTGTATGAACTGCAGTAGCTCTTCTTCACATTGGAGAACTCTGTGATTGTGTCAAGTCATTTTATCGTTGTCTCCTATCCCAGACCAGACTCTCATGTTCTCAGACAACAGAACATAAGGTGACCATTTTTTGATGGAATCTCTACACAAGCTTGACCAAACCGACCGTCTGATTATTCTCTCTCTAGTTATACCACTCATGAAAAGTTTGGATCAGCCGTTGTCTAGTTCCAGACATGTTTCATCGGTTATTTGAGCCTCACACCCAACGCCAGGACCCCCGCCGAAAGCAGTGTTGCAGTGTTGGAATCTTGCTGTGAGCTATATGGTCTGTGCATCCCGTCCATCTGATGAAGTGAATCAATTCCCAGCCCTGTCCTGTCTTTGCTGAGAGACTTTGGCCCTTCCATTCGTCTTGGCACACCCTAAAGCAATGTAGCTTGTAGCTTGGTAAAAACGTCCTCTACATGTCTATATAAACATGGCTACAACACACCATCAATTCGTACGTGAATATTAAATATATGTCTATGTCTTTTAGTGGATATTTGTTATCCTGGTGTGAGTACAGCAGTATCTAGAAAGTAATACTGTTCCCGGCGTCTTCTCAGAGAAACTCAAACTACTACGTCCTCGAATCTCTTAGACAAACCCAGCCCACTCATCCTCCTCTTCCTCCTCCTCCTCCTTCTCTCCTTCCAGCTCCTCAGCAACACCCCATTCAATCAACAGAGGGTTCTCCAGAACATCTTCAACACATCGTTTCTGGACCACCTTGCTCTTTGACTCTTCAGACAGAGTCTCGACGGCCTCCAGCAGCTCGGCAACAGGCACATCAGCAAACATTTCCTTCACCAGCTCAGCCTCTTCCTCCTCATCGTCCTCATCCTCTGCCTGCTTCTTATCTTTGAGAACAACCTTGGCCAACTCGTCCAGATAAATCTCCAGCACGTGGTACCGGATACTATCGGGGATCTTGGGGTTTTCCGGGTTCAGAGGAATCTTGTTCATGACCTCATTGTGTCTCTCGATCCAGGACTCGTCCCAATTCTCTTGGGCCAGTCTCTGGAAGGCATATCCAACGTATCGTCTCAACAGCAGGTAGAACTTGTCGATTCGATGCTTGTCCAATGCCAGCCACTCGGCGCTCATAATCTTCCAGAAAGATGCCAGAAATGTAAAGTAGTTGGTCTCATGGACAACCAAAAGAAGAGAAGCCATATCATCGGCCAGACGTTGCTGAGTTCGAGGCCGATCGCTGAACCACATGGAGAAGAAGAGTCCCTTCCACAGCTTGAGCAACTCCAGCTCGCCAAAGGCCTTGGGAGTGCCCAGGAATCGCTTCAACGAGTTGAGAGTCTCGTCTCGAGTGGGTCGATCGTTAGCAGCCAGTTTCTTGATGAAAGGGTAAGCATCGGGGCTTCCAAAAGAGGCCGGGGCGACGGAGGAGGGCTCTTCCTTCTTCTCGTAGGGCTTCTCAGCAACAGCCTTAGCAGCGGCGACCTTCTTGGACCCCTTTTTCACTTTGCCAGCAGCCATTGTAGTTTGGTGTAATTTGTGTGTAGATTGGTGTGATGGTGATATCTATGCACCTCAATATATTTTTCAATCAACTGCACGTCGAAATTTTTTAGAGCTGCACGAGGTATGCATGAGAGGACAGAAAACCTGAACCTAACGTGTGCTCGTCAGATCGATTCGAGGGTGGGTAGAGATATTGAGAGGGTAATATCTTGACGAATTAAATGACGTAGACGGTAGTTTGGTCACGTGAGCAAAGCTGGGGTGACCGAACGCTCAACTGAATGATCTTATAGTATAAGATATTATCGATAGTTAGCTAGCTAGTGGACGTTCAGTCATACCAACGGGTACATGTGATTATAATCACAAGGAGAAGAGATATCGGGAAACTAAGAGCACTTAAGTAGTGTGAAATGGGTGCAAGGATTACAACAGATTACTTGGCACTCTAGTCTGATCTCTATTGGTGCAGTTAGAAAGGGTACCCAAGAACACACTCTGTAAACAGTTCCATGATAACTAAAGAACGGATTTAGAACTCTATTAAGTGCACAGGTTGAATGACGAGGGAGAGGAGATATAGTCGATCTGACAGTTGAGTAGTGTAACGTGAGTATGAGGATTACAATGGTCTACTGAAATCTGCGCTGAGAGTTCTACTCACTGAGTCAGAGACTTTCTCACCCCCCGCTCCCTGCAGCACGGAAGAAACAGGTCCACACCACGTATACTGGAGATGAAAAGCTCTGGAGACACCTCTGTATGGTAACGCGAGTATGGAGATTCGAATGGTATGGTTTTAATGGCTTTCCGACCAGTTTTGACTGAGTTACACTGAGTCGTTTGGTAACAAGCTCCATATTCATCTTAGGGTTACCCGGCTTTTAGATTTGGTTAAGGAGGTGAAAATGCCCATCGATATAGAACTGGGATCCCTTCTCTTTTACTGTGAATCATCAGAGACCACTCATATTCCTTCCTCAGCCCCTTTATACAAGTATAAACAGTAGCTATTAATCTGTCTAGTATGAACCAGGCAGTTGTAATTGTCCACCCGTACTTCGAGGTAATGTATCACGTGACCTCGTGCAGTCAGTTACCACCCGTTACCACCCATTACCAAACTTTAACTAATCGTCTCACTAAATCCACGTCATATACTCCAGCCCCAAACTCCTGGAGGCCCCTTTGTTCCAAACTCTAATTTCAACACACACACACACACACACACAACAAACTGTGTCCCCACAAGTTGCACTCAACGGTTAGAGTAGAAGGGGGCTACAGTACACGGTACATGGTGTATCTTTGGAGAGGTGGTAAGACCCTAAAAACGTTTGGTCACGTGATCATTTGGTCATGTGATATATGATGGTCACGTGATTTCTTCCTCCCCCCCTCCTCCCACTCCTCCTACTCCGCCATATCCCCGATATTCAGCACCATCCCCCAAAACGCAGAACTCGGATATCGACGCGCATCAACTACCCCAACCCAAATGCCCAATGCAGGCTCCCCCACAAAACCATCTATTGCCGGGACCTAAAAAGCGTAGATGGTTATAAGCCCACTGGGACCCTTATTGAGACTGGACACAACACCTCTTCCTTACCGACCAACACTCCTCCAAAACCCCTCAAACCCTCAGCTGACTCAGTCGACATTTGTGTGAATACAACCAGACCGTCATGCTTTCCCGAGCTGTTACCCAAAGAGCCATTCTTGGTGGCCTTAGATCTAGCCTCAGATCCGCCAACCTCAGAACCGTGACACCATCCATGTCACACCTCTCTATCCGCCACGTGTCAACCACAAAGCCAACCGAACGTGCGGAGGTGGAGAAGCCCATTGTTCAGAACAATGAGCTGGTCTTCCCCGGAGCTCTACGAACGTCCTTTGTCAACAACATGACCTTTGTGGACCCCACGACCCAGGACTCGATGCCCACCTACCGAGTCATGGGCCCCAACGGCGTGCAGATTGACAAGTCGTACAAAATCGATCTCTCCGTCGAAACGATCCTCAAAATGTACAAAGACATGGTCACGGTGAGTATCATGGACGCCATCATGTTCGATGCTCAGAGACAGGGCCGTCTATCCTTCTACATGGTGTCTGCCGGTGAAGAAGGAATGGCCGTGGGCTCAGCAGCCGCCCTCAAGCCCCAGGATCACGTGTACTCCCAGTACAGAGAACAGGGAGCCTACATGTACCGAGGGTTCACTCTCGACGACTTTATGAACCAGTTGTACGGAAACAAACTGGATCAGGGCAAGGGCCGAAACATGCCCGTTCACTACGGATCACGTGAACTCAACATGCACACCATCTCGTCCACTCTGGCCACCCAGTTGCCCCATGCTGCTGGAACCGCCTATGCTCAAAAGATGGCCGGTGTCGATGGTGTCACCTTGTGTTACCTCGGAGAAGGAGCAGCCTCTGAAGGTGACTTCCATGCGGCTCTCAACATTGCCGCCACCCGAAACTGTCCCGTCATTTACTTTTGCCGAAACAACGGCTACGCCATTTCCACTTCTGCCGTGGAGCAGTACAAGGGAGACGGAATTGCGTCCAGAGCTATTGGATACGGCATTGAGACGATCCGGGTGGACGGCAACGATATTTTTGCCGTGCACCGAGCCACCAAGAGAGCTCGAGAGATTGCTCTCAAGCACCACAAGCCCGTTCTCATCGAGGGCATGTCGTACCGAGTGTCTCATCATTCGACCTCCGATGACTCCTTTGCCTACCGATCCAGAGGCGAGGTGGAGAGCTGGCAGCGAAAGGACAATCCCATTGTTCGTCTGCGAAAGTGGATGGAGCTCAACAAGCACTGGAACGAGGAGGAGGAGCAAAAGTTCCGAACCCAGGCCCGAAAGGATATTCTCACGGCCTTCTCAAAGGCTGAGAAAATCAAGAAGCCCGAAATTGTCAGTGCTTTTGCCGATTGCTGGGAAGGGATTCCTCCCCATCTCAAGGAGCAGCAGCAGGAGCTCGGAGAGATTCTCGACACTTATCCGGAGCATTTTGATCTTTCTGCCTTTGAGGGCGGTCGAAACGGTCTTCATGATAAGTGAGGAAGGGAGTAGGTGACTACACAACAGGTGGGTTACTCACTTCTGGTGATAGTAAAATGAATTATGGGATGTACTGTAAGAGCTGTTCTGTAGTTAGAGTACACTTTCTAGTTGGGAGTTTTGTTAAGATTTGGCCCGGAGTATGATCTAGAGGGGTCTCTCTTAGAAGTGGGCTTAGGGTGAGAAATGTGACAGTTTTATTCATTCATTCGAATGACAAAGCCACAATAAGCAAATCTCGGTTTTCACAATACTTATTTTGGCTGCTTATTGGTGTCTTCAGGACACCTCTTCTATCTCCCTATATATTTACTAGGACCACCAAAATAAGGTTCCATGAACGACAATTATATGGTGTCTTCAAAGTGGTGCAAATGGCAGCAGAATGGTTTGAAGCTGGTACAGAACGTATAGTACACAATCATTACCACTCTGTCAAAATTCCAAGTTCTTACCACCCAATCTGCGAGTTCTAGAGCTGTCACCATTCTCTACTATCAAACCTTATCCCACTAACAAGGTTGACGATATTGTAATTCTGGCACAGCACCTTCATCCCACATTCTCACTCCAGATGCCCCCAAAAAGCGAAATTGACGACGAGGCGAAAAAGAAGCAGCTGGTTTCGATTCTGGCTGCGCTGGAAAAGGCGCCCATCAAGGCAACTCCCGCCGGAATCCGCAAATTGGCCCAGCAACGAGGTCTGGAAGTGTTTGGTGAAGATTTGCCCGAAGGAACAAGAATCTCGCTCGGAGGCTCGACCATTCTCATTGATATCGACATGATCACCAATCCCATCGACCGGGTGGTGCGAGTGAATGTTTCTGTGGACGCCAAGGTGGCTCCTTCAGATCCTGCCCATTCTTACACAAACTCGGAAATCTCGCCTTCGATCAACGACGTCTTGTTGTCTTCTTTACAGGCTTCCAAGCTCGACAAGTTTGCGCGGCATTTGGCGTTTCTTTCGGATATGGAGCGGTTATCGTCCGAGAAATGCAACTCGTTTAGAGCCATTGATGAGGTGGCCCATGCTTTGTTTTTCAAGTATAAAAACAAGTCGGATTCACCCGAGGACTTTTGCACGGGCTTTGGTCAGCCGTTGCTCAATTACGACGAGAATCTGGGGCTTTTCTTGCGATATTGGACGTCTCAACATCGAGTTAGAGACTCTGAAAGGGCTGCTATTTCTGCAGAGTACATTGCCGAGTTTGGACTACGGGAAAACTCGGGGGGAGGAGAGTGCCGAGCCAAGTACTCCACTGGATGGATCAACGAATCGAATGGTGGAGAATGGCAGGAGGTGGCTGATCAGGATAGTACTGCCGAGTTTGTTCTTCGACTAAATCCACCAGTATTGATGAATAGAGATCTGGCTACAAAGCTGGGAGCATCGTACACGGTTGTGGGGGACACCAATGACAAGGATACTGATACCACGCCGTTTGATTTGCTAGGAAATACCTTTTACCGGTCTTTCCGTGAAGTCCACACGTCAGAAACAGACTCTATTCGAATGAATGTGGAATATAGCAATCTGGTAACCAAGGACGAGTTGGTTTCTGTGACCGAAGTGCCTGTGGACCATCCTCGATCTCTGGAGAAACTGTTTGATATCTTGAGAGCCCAGATCCAGCTGTCAACGGTGCTGGAATCGGTTCTGATCAAGGATTCAATGGTGGGACAAGAAGAGCTGGATACAAACGATAATGTGCTTGTTGAAGAGCTTCTCAATGCTGCTGCACCTGCTACTCAACAGGCGGAAGAAGGTGGTCAACAGAGATTGCCTCTGACAGTATCTCTGGGAGATAACAATGGGCTTCTCAGTCTGTCTGTGGAAGTACATGCTTGGAAGACGTGGTTTGATGTTGCCATTGATAGCAACAATAACAAACTTGTGCTGAGTAATCTACAGACCCAGACTCAGACTCAGACTCAGTCGCAGCAAGGACCTCCACTCGATATTGCCCGATTTGCCAAACTCATCAACTTTTCCGAGGACTTGGCTCTCAGCATCATTCTGGCCAAAAACGCAGCCAAACCTAACTAATTTATACCATGTACATTATAGACTTATTGCATGTCTAACTAGACGTTCGGAAAGTCACGTGTTTCGGTTGGCGGTCACGTGATTCAAACAGGTCGTTGCTGAGTAAGAGCTAGCTAGTTGGCAAAGATGGCCCCATTCTACTCTCCGTCTTCTGCTGATTCGAATGGTATAAAAAGATTCACCTTCTTCAGTACAAAATGTGGAGATAGACACGTTCTCCTCAGTGGACTAACATCATAGTCGATATGCTCGACTGGCTGAGAGCTGAGGCATGATCTTATTAATCAAAGCTGCCAAAGCTGACTAAGGCAGATTCAAATATATGAAGAACCAGCAACTGTTACGTAATCACCAATTAAGCGTAGCAACAATCGATCCAGATCTGTACAAGTAGATGTGTGGTTATGGTGGTCTGTGGGGGGGAGTAGGATTGTCTGTTTCACAGAGTTCAAAAGTTGAACAGGTTAAGAGGTGATAACAAGGTCTTATGGGTGTGTCTGAACACAACCAGTTGCTCTTCGGGCTAAAACCATCAATCTCCACTTATTCAACCACCACCCTCAGATTCCCCCCTTACCCGGAAGTCCTGATATGCATCCCCATGCATCGTGCGTATGTATGTGTTCAGTCTGGCACTGACCCAAAGTTTCGATTCGGAAAAGACTGCATAATTACAACACGTCTGATTTCAATCACCACACACCACCCCCACCTGGCAAGAGCACTGTGCTCGACACCTCACACTTTCTTAACTCAGCATCATCTCACCGAAAACAGCATCACACATACACCATGTCGCATCTTCTGGCCCAGTTTCAGATGCCCGTGAGACGGTCCACGGAGCCTGAAAAAAAGAAGCCCTCGGGTTCAAACGGGTCAGGCACAAATGGGTCGGGTACAAAGACCAACAATACCTCTTCGGCCTCAGCCACGGCGGCTATTCCTGTGGCTCGCCAGACGGAGGCGGAACGACGCGAACAAATGGAGCGGGTCATGCGACTCAAGGCTCAGCGGGCGGCCGAGCGTGCGGAGAAGCTGGAAAAGGAGGGCAAAGCGCCAAAGAAGAAACCGGCCACGACTACACGCAAGAAATCAACTACAGCATCATCGCCAAACACAAACACAAGTGCCACGGTGGCATCAAACACATCGACTCGAAGAGGACCCGGACGAGGAGCCGGGGGAGGACGCATGGGCTCGACGTACGAGGCGCCACCGGCCAAGCCTCGGAAGAAAATGAGCTTCAAGGAGCTGATGCAGGAGGCAGACAACATCAAGGCCGATGATCTCAAGATTGGAATCAAGGTGGCCAAAAAGAAGGAGAAGGAGAAGGAGAGGGAGAAGGGTGGAGATCGGGCTGCTGGAGCCAGAGCTTCTCCTGGAGCTAGAGCTTCTCCTGGAGCACGTGCATCCCCTGGAGCAGGTCGTCTTCCTTCCAAGACGGCTCCTGGCAAGTCGGCAAGACCAGATCGAGGCTCGGATCGTCTCTCGGACCGACCTACTGCTGCTGGTAAAAGACCTCCTTCAACCGCTATTCCCGAATACAAGCCGCCGTCGACCTTCAACAAGCCCAAGGAAGAGCTGCTTCGAAAACGAAAACGATACGAGGAGGAAGATGACGATAGCATGGACGACTTCATCGACGAAGATGAAGAGGAGGATCAACAGCGACAACGAGACGTGGGATACGACCGGGACGAGATCTGGCGACTGATGAACAGAGGCCGGTCCAGACAACAGTACTACAACGACTACTCTGATGATGACGACATGGAGGCTGGAGGAGATGACATTTTCGAGGAGGAGGAGCGAAGTAGCAAGCTGGCTCGACTGGAGGATCGACGGGAGGAAATGGAGGAGAAACGACGCGCCGAGGAGAAGAGAAGACGGCTGGGGAAGCGGTAGAAGCAACGTGACGGTGAATGACTTCTAACCGAGCATATACATAGCATTAACTTATTATCACTGATGTAGCAGTTGTAGGAGGTGTATTGTGCAGTACGTACTGTACTGTACTGAAAGGTGCGTTCTGTTCAACACAGTGTCATAACTTTCCTTCTAGGGTCACTAGAGGTACGTGGACTTGAGATCTACACTCTTCACCGCTCTAGCTCTAGAATACGTCTGACTAAGCTGAGAGACGATTTAAGAGCATTAGTGCCGTAATGTGGAAACGGTGGGTCTACGCGAGCAATCCGTTTTTCAATAGCTGCTTTGGAACGTGTGTTGAAGCACTGTCATCTTTTGTCACTCCTTAAACGGCTCTTTCGAATCAAGTGACAAGCAATAACTTTATTGAGGGCGGTACTAAAGGTTCTCAGACTATATATTTCGAAAAACGGACGACATTTTGGTACTGTAATGTGGCTACGAGGAATCTAATGGTGTGCTTGGTTTCTCTTTAGCAGAACGGCAAGGTGGGTTTTGGGCGATATGGCCAAGTAATAACCAACGCTAATTACATCTGCTTTGGAACTCATTTTGCAAGTATCCTGATGGTACAGAGAAGAACTATCGGTGTACTACCATTTGTACCAAGACACTCAATACATGTATACAGCACTTGTATTGTTAACTAGGGTTACTCACTATACAGCTCTGACTCGCTCATTTCATCTGGAGAGTCCGAATCGTCAGACACAGCAACTAGAGAAGAGTAATCGATCTTGACGGGGATCTTGGGGGGAGCCTTGATGACATTTGACAGCTCAGAAAGAGGATCCTCGGCTTCTTCACTGGATGCTGTATCTGTTGAAGAAGAGGAAGAAACACTGACTATCGAGCTTTCTCTTTGGAGTTGAGAAGGACGAGATCTATCGTTGGTTTCACCAGAAGGGGTAGAACTCGATGACGGGGTGGGGGTCGGTGTGGGGGTCGCATTTCTCGTCAAATCTTCGTCCTTGTCCTCCTCAGGCTCATCAACAACAATATTCAACGGCTTGTCGAGATGAAAAGCACTCTTGTTGAGATACTGGTCCAGTTTGGGCTGAAGGACCGAAGGGGGGACGTACCAGGGGTCATTGGACACAAAGTCGTCCAGGTTGATCACGTGACTCTCATCTTCTTCTTTGACTTCCTCCTTGACTTCTTCCTTGACTTCTTCAGCCTCCTCACCACCACTCTCCCCCTCACCCGACTCCTCTTCCACCTGACCATGTTCAGCATCAAGTCTATGTCTGATCTTCAATGCAGTCAAGTACCGTCTCCATCGCAACAATGCCCGCACTTCTCGGTTTCGCTCCTCCTTGGCCAGAGTCTGCTCCTGCATGTCTGACCACACATCAGCCACATCCTTGGCGTACTTTTCAGCAACAACCACTCCATCGATTCGAGGCTTGATCTGACGACCCTTGGTGAAATCAAATCCAACCACACAGTTGGCATAATCGATTCCCAACGACTTGGCAGCCATATAAGCGCCCTTTCCACGCACATGGGCTCCTCCTGGAGGCATCATGAACGGAGTAAACAGATCCACATTGCCGTATCCGTTTCGAGGCACCTGACCATCAACAACAGGCTGGGGCACAAACGCCTCGGTCTGCTCAAACGAGTACATGGGAGCATCTTCTTCCTCGTCCAGACGGAAACGAGACTTGGCCATCTTCTTACGTTTCTTGGCAACCTGACCCGGTTTGATGATCCGGCCAATCTGGTACCACTTGTTGGCAGATTTGACCTGCTGGACATCAGATCGAGGGTAGACATTCTCCGGTTTGGAGTTTGTTTTCATCGACATGATTCCACAGGGGTTTTTGGCCTTTAGGACCTCATCTTGACGTAAATGACGCTCCAACACGTACCGGGGGTGGTTCTTGAACAACTGAATGTTCTTGGGGAATCCCTCGGCCAAAACTCGTTCTCTCAGAAACTTCTCCTCAGCCCAAGATGTATGAGTAGTAGGAGGACGATATAGTCCCATGAGATTGTTCCACCAGATACTACCAGCCAAGTATCGAGTTATACGAGCAGGACGTGTTCGAGAGTTGTAAGCGGAAGAATATCTTCTTGTGACATCAGTCACAGTCCCCTGTTTGTCAAAAGCCAATGCATAAGTGAGAGTGTTGAGTTTGTCTTGCAAGGAGGGCTCGATTCGACTTTTACCACCCTTTCCAACAACCTCCATGTTGACTTCACAAGCAGGATCCAGACTCACCCATTTCTGACCAGTAGGTTCGTAAACCTCCACCCAATACACCGGAGTAGGTGATTCCGAGTAATGCATTCTCGACTGACTTCTCTGGGCACTTTTGGACTGTCCAGAGGTGTTGCTGAACTTTGGTTTTCGAAGAACAGAAGGGGTAGCCTTGTCCTGAGACTTGTTCTTTACAGTACTGCTGGGATCGCTCACTTTGGTGTTTGAGGCAAAATCAAGAGGTTGAAGAGATACCACCAATCTCGCTTGAACACCCACAGCTCTCAGAAGAGCCACAAATCCCTGCACCTTTAAATCTCTGGATCCTCTGTGTCGAATCACCTTCTTGTTGAACACCGCCTTGGTGACAGGAGGATCATATGAATCCGGGTTGATATCGTCCAGTTCATTGAAATCACGTTTGTGTAACCCCCGTGAATCAGTGTACCATATTTTGGCCCATTGTTGCAGCAGATATTTGAGAGCTTCGTAGAACTTGGCCGTTCGGACCATCTTGGACTGTGTCTTGTTGGGGGTCAATCCTGTGAGCTTTGTAGCCGGTACAGTCTCTCTAAGCTGCATCTGAAGTAAGAGATCATTAGCCCAAGCGTTTCGTATCGATGCGTGTTTGAGTAAAGCCATGATATGGATCTGATGGACTGTGATTCGTCGTTGTCTTTCTTCTCTTGACAGTTTTGGACCTGTTCTTTTCGCCTTGCTCTTTTTAGATGTGACATTGGTTCCCCGGGTATCCCATCCTCCTCTTGTCACTGGCTCTTCAGTGATAACAGCTCCCGGTTCAAACGACACTGAAATACCTCCTGTAGCTGACTCGCTTGCTGTTGCCGTTGCTGCCGTTGGACCCTTTGCTGCAGACGGATCAATATCCACCTCTTCCCAGTCCTCCTCCTCATCTGACGTCTCATCGTCAGCGTCCAAATCAAACGTCTGAGTCTGTGAGTTGGCCCGTTCAATGCTGGCAGGTCTTCTGATGCTGTTGTTGCCACTGTTGCTCTTCTCAGACTTGACTCTGTTGGAGCCCACTCTAGAGGGCAACTTTGCCACTGTCGCTGAGGGCTCCAGTTTGCGTTTCTTTTCGCCCTGGTACTCACGGACCATCTCCAGATGAGTCATGGAGGCGTCCTTGTGTGCGGCCGAGCGTTTGGCCATAGTTCATTAGTGGCGGAGCCGGTGTTGTGTGTACGAACTGTAGATCGATCGATTGTGGAGTGAGATGCACCTCAATACTGTAAATCATAAACTTGCAATTAACCTGAATAGGTCCAAACTCAAACCTTTATCATGCAGGTAAGAGACGGCAAAGGCTAGAAGTGAGTATGTCAGAGCTACAATGACGGAAGCCTCAAAATATATACACTACCACTGCTGTAGTCGTCAAATCGTGCCTATAGCTCTTGTTCATGATAGCTCTCATTGATACTTACAAACATCTCTATTGGTAACTTGTAGAAATGTAGGAGAGAGCTACAACTACTGGTAGCCACACCAGCTGTTGCTATTCTACACCTCTACCCCTTAATCTCAAGCCACTGCTTGGCGAAATCAGTGACACTCTTGTCCAAAGGAATCCACTCAAAGTCAAGCAACTTCTGAGTCTCGGAAGGATCCATGATCGACTTGCTCAGCTGCTTCTCTCGCTCTCCAGGAGTACCGGTGGCAATCTTGCCCTTCAGCTCCGGAATCTTGTTGCAAATGTCCTCAATGTCCTGGGTACACACCTTGGAGGTGCACAGCATGAGTCGCTTTCGGTCAAACTTGGGCTCGAGAGCCACAACATGGGCTCGGGCGCAATCTCGCACGTCGACAAACGACCCGTTCTGCACCTTGACCTCGTCGCCAGGCTTGGACTCCAACACGCTGGAAATTAGCTGGTTGGAGGTGTTGATGGCGCCCAGATCAAGAGTGATGCCAGGACCCAGAATGTAGGCCGGATTGATCCAGGTGATGGAGAACTTTGGTTTCTCATTGTCAAGAAACTCCAGACCGGCCTTCTCGGCAAACAGCTTGGATCCCACGTAATTGGCTGCAGGGTTGCCCTTTTGAGCAGCCTGTTCTCGGGTCATGGGGTTCCAACTATGTTCATTGTGCACGTGCTTAGGATCTGGGTTCATCATAGCAGCAATGGACGAGGTGATGACAACCTTTTTGACGTTGGGGGCGTGAGCCTTGGCCTGTTTCAAAACAGCTGTAGTGCCCTTAATGGCAGGCTGCAACATATCCTTCTCAGGATCGGTGAAATTGAAACTGAGAGGAGAAGCAGTATGGAGAATGTAGTCGATCTCAGGGTGCTTCTTGAAGATGGCCTCAAACTCATCTTCGTTCTGAACATCCTTGAGAGTCTCTAGCTCGAGTTTGCCGCTCTCAACTTCACTTTTGAACGCCTCAGCAAGTCGCTCGGCCTTGGAAGGGTTTCGAATGGTGCCAATAACGGTATGGCCGTCCTTAAGAAGCTGGTTCACGCAATGGCCGGCCAAAAAGCCGGTAGCTCCGGTAACGAGGGTGGTGGGCATGTTGTAGTTGATTGTCTGCGTCGGTTTGTCTGTGATGTGTAAGAAGAGAAAGATGAATGGTGTGGTACGGTGCCTTCTAGAAGCGTGCTTACCAAGTTGCTACATATAGAGTCTATTAAGCTTATCGTGCATATCGGAACTTTATAGGGCGATTATGGGGTGATTATTGAGGGCTTAACCAGAGAAAGTCAGATTTAATGGAGAATAAAAAGATTTGGATGCTGTTACACCATAGAAGTTGTTATAAATGCTCTACTGACATGTATACATCACCACAAAGCAGCTACATATCCTACAAGTATCACCACCCCTTAACTTCATTACCCGAATGTATCTCCTATGTATGTACACTGTACCGACACTGGTATCTCTTTCTTGTGTTCTCTTTTCATCCATCCACTCAACTGGGAACAAACAGCTCGCCGTACTTTCTCTCGGCTTTGGCTACCGCCCAATCGCGATACTCCTTGGTCTGTTGGCCAACGGTATCACAGGTGGA
The DNA here is from genome assembly GCA_900519055.1 of Yarrowia galli. Taxonomy (NCBI): domain Eukaryota; kingdom Fungi; phylum Ascomycota; class Dipodascomycetes; order Dipodascales; genus Yarrowia; species Yarrowia galli. Next base: position 1,662,817 of record ULGS01000003.1, read on the forward strand.
TGGGTTCAGTTTCACCTTGAAACGGGCAATGGAGCCGGTCTCATAACGGGTACGGACACTTCCGTTGGTCATCACACTTCCTCCACTCTTGGGATACCATACGGGCTGAACCACGTCCACTTCCGAGTAGATTCTCACCTTTCTGCGGGTCAGACGGTTCACAAACGTCGAGAAGCCCTTGGAGCTAAGGTATCGAGACGAGCTGGGCGGAGCATCTGGCGCGCTCTGAACTCTTCCACTGCTTCTGAGAGTGGCCGAGGAAGAAAAGGGTATCGAAATGGGAGAAGATAGGGTAACGGGGGTATTGTCCATGATGGAATCTCCACCACTGGTATCTGGAGTGAGACAGTCGGAGCAGCCAGCGGCTTCTGGCGACCGTTCGAATCGGGACGTTGTTGCATCTGCTGAATCAGGCGAATCGTTGGTTGTAGTGGCCTCACTGGCACTGATGTGTTCCTTGCCACCAGCAGATGTACAACAAGAAGAGAGAGCATCTTTACCACCTAGCTTCTGTCGCAGTTTGTGGATCTCTCCCATGCGGCAGTTGAGCTCGAATCGCAGACTGTGCATCTTTTCCTCGTGTTCCTGCCAGCAGTTCTTGTATTGTTGTCCTACGGCTGCTTCTGCGGCCAGAGCCACAGAGGAGCCCAAAATTTCCTGGTACAGCTGCCATACCAGTGCCACTGATTCAGGGTCGTCTCCGCTGGCAGCCTTTTCGTAGAACAGCGATCCCAAATCGTCAAAAGACGGCAGCCCTCTACGTCGAGCAGCCACATCTGTGGCATGTAGAGCCGACGGGAAGGAGATCTCCTGGGCGTTGTTGATGGTGCCGATGAACAGCTGGTGGTAGTTTCTGAGCGAGTTGGAGAAGTTGTCGGTTCGTCTCTCTAGTCGACGGTGGAGAGAACTGCTGCTGCTGCTACCTCCAGAGTCGAGTTTGGTTTTCGTTTTCCACCACGACGGATATTTCAACATGAGGATCAATCAGGGTCAGGTCAGGTTCGGGCGCTGAAGCAGGTTCGAAAAGCAATCACGGGTATCAAGCAGACGTAGAGCAATAGGTCGAGGAGCGTGTAGCACATGTGACAAACAGAGCCCTCGCAGGATGTATTGTTAAGGGGTATAGTTAATAACATGGGTCCTGTGTTTGCGTGTCTGTTTGTGCTTCAATGTTTAAGGTGGAGGGATGGGGGCATTGACAGATACATTGAACATGTGGAAGAGGAGTTGACGACAGAGATGAATAGTGAGATGCCTTACGGGAGATACAGCATACCCTTCTGTCTACAAGTAAGTTGTTCCCACCTACAAAAACAAATGCCACCTCTGCGCTACGCTTGAGGTGGAAAAAGATTGCAGCACCCAGGATTCTCGTATGGTCTCCCACTACAATACTAACTAGGCTCTCTGGTGCTTGACTATGGCTGATCGGACGGGAAGCCGTATTTTCACCAGGATATGGCCGCAACCACTGAAGGTCAAAAAAGCGTTGGACCTATATATAGGGCCGAATAAGTCACGTGAGGCAAATTTTGAAACGCAATTTTGAAGGTGTTCCACAAACAAATCACAGATTATGAAATCTGTAATAGGGATAAATTAACACGCTCTATCACATGGTACATCTCTCTTACCCCTCAGACATTGGAAAGGTGGAGTTCTGAAGAAGCCGAGGATGACCGATAATACCGTCATGTAACGGTTGTAATATCGTCAAACGGCTTCCGAGAAACGCCGAATGTGTTAATAATTGAAATTAGATGCCGTTAGAGCCTTTCGACAGTTATTATCTCGTTTGATTATGGTATTTTGACGTGTTCTGGACCTTCCCCTGAAGACCTGGAAGACACTCTAATCTGTTCCATTCAGGGGTAATGGGATACAGGTGTGAAATAATAGCGAGGCGTTTGATTAGTGGGATAAGACCGAGAGTGGCGTCGTGTTGGCAGGATATTATTAGCCGGGATACAAGGGGAGGTCTAGTCGGAACTACCAGGAGTATAGTCGGATCTAGTCGGATCTGGTGGGATCTAAATGTCCGTGTTGGGGGAGGTGGAATGTGTACATATTTGTAGATGTGTTCCGGAAGTGGTAACAGCTGAGAGTGTGTAGATGAGTGACGTTGTCAGTGTGTACAATTCCAAGTACAGAGAAAGATCTGTTCGTCAGCTTACTTAGTTCACCTTCCGCGTGTAACAAGATGTTAAAACAGCACGTTCGTTCTCTCGTATAAATACAGTGTGTCGTATTCAAAGCTACGATAGTATCGACAAAACCTCACTGATTGTACGAGTGCTGTGGAAGAGCGGAACAAATGGCTCAGACACCACACGTCATCCCCCCAATCACGTAAACACCTCAAAACACCTCAACAAACAATATTCACGCTCGTGTCGCCTTTCGACAGAGGATGATGTCACTCGAGTTTTTTTGCCTTTAGTCTCAAGTCTTAGCTCCCTCTCTCAGTATGGCTGAGACTATAGCTTCAATGGAGGTACTGTAAGAGAGAGAGCACCAAAACACAGGTGACTAAAATAGCAGTGGCCAAATGAACCGTGCTAAAAGAGTTGTACAGTAGTTGTGCTAATCAGCCGTGAGTGGTGCAATTCGGTCATTCAGATTCTCTCTGGAGGAACTAACCTCTGCCCTTGTCTTACGGCTATCTCTGGCTATCTATCTCCCTCTCTATCTCTCCCTCTCTTTCTCATTCCTCTCATTCCAGTCTTTGTCCAGCCGCATGGGCCAGGTCTCAGTTGACCAGCGTGAGTTTGGTAGAGTTGAAACCGCACGCGGTCCTTGTATCATAAATAACTGATGGTCTTATCTACAAGTGGATGTGCGAGTAACGTATGAGCACACGTATAGTATGAGTGTAAGGTGTACAGGTGAAGTGGCGATTATGAGACCACCCTGAACTGTAAGTAACTGCGTGTCAGGACTTTGACAACTCCATATTATTCACCAGTAGGGGATATCGCACGTGCCAAAGAGCTGACATTGTGGGCGTGTTGGGTACTCCGTAGGTGCGCTATCGTACTAGAGATGTAGTGCGTTCCACCAGTAGTACGTACACGGTCTACGTACAAACAAGCCCATCGGTATGTCTTTACTCACTCCCTCAATCGCGTGTACTCCCCCCTCTGTTTTTGAACATTGCTTTTTGCCCTCCTCCGTCTGCAACGCTGACCACGTGACCGGTGGCGCCTTGACCATGTACGGAGCCGATAGTTACTTGAGCTGTAGGTTGATAGATACGAGAGTGGAGATGGAGCTGACCGGTGGCAGAGGTGACTGCTGACCTTGTATATCACGTGACTATACCACTGTGTGAGCACGTGTACGTATCGAGGCTGTGTATCGTACAAGTACCGGTACTCAGAGATTGCCACCTACACCACTATCGTAAAAGTGCCAGCTTTCTTTGTCTGGTCGAGAAGATGTAATTATGGTAATTACTGTACCAGGTGTATTCTCACATACGTGCTGTACCTGGTGAGTATTTTCCATGGTCTATTGAGACTCTGAAATTGCCCTTTGATGTGAACCGAGGTGACAGCAGGAGTTGTAATTTGATTCAAGTAATTGTTCGACTAATCTGCAACTACCCACGCAAGTAACTAGTTTAGCCCACCCCATTTCTCTCCCATCCATCCAACTACAATCCCACGTACAGTAACACCCGCATACTCCCGCTTCATCTCCCTCCTCCCTCCTCCCAATATCCACTTGTTGTTTTCATTTCATTACGTCATAAAAGTTTACCTTGGGCAAAAAGTCAAACGGTGGATCATAGCAACAGTCGTTGGCAAGTGCTTCACACACACTCTAGCAGTCACGCCAAACCAAAACACACAAACAGCTCCCGCGCGACACGTCTGTGCCCCGAGAACCGTTCAGAGAGGTGCCTGTCCCCCACACACCCATGTCTGGCTCCAACCCCCCCTCCGAACGTCCGGACCGCTCGCTCCAGAGCGTCAGAGCTCTGCAACACAGTCAACACAACCACCATTCGACCACAAACACAAACACAACGGGCTCCACGCCGCCATCCGCAACGACTCCCGGCTCGGCGTCTCCGTCACGAACGTCCACGCCCATTCTCACCCATACCAGCAGTCACACGTCCGTCAAGGAAACGTCCTACGTGAATCTCGACTATGACCCCGTGTCCGGAAGAACCACTCTCAACACGTACGAGGTCATCAAGGAGCTGGGCCGAGGCCAACATGGTAAAGTCAAGCTAGGCAGAGACCTGACCACGGGCGAATACGTGGCCATCAAGGTGGTGGACCGAATGGGCAAACCCAAGCTCGGCAAGTACGCGCAGCTACGCAAAGATCCGAGCGACAGAAACGTGCACGAGGAGGCCGTGAAGCGCGAAATCGCCATTCTCAAAAAATGCGAACACCCACACATTGTCAAGCTGCTGGAGGTCATGGACGACGCCAAGTCGCGCAAAATCTTCATGGTTCTGGAGTACTGCGAGGGAGGCGAGCTTGTGTGGCAGAATGACGACGGAACACCCTCCATGTCCATGGACGAGGCCCGCCAGGTGTTCAGAGACGTGCTGCTGGGCCTGGAATATCTCCATTTCCAGGGAATCATCCACAGAGACATCAAGCCCGCAAATCTGCTGCTGTGCCACAAACAGGTGAAGATTTCGGACTTTGGCGTCTCCTTCACGTCTGCAGGAGACACCACCGACGAGATTGAGCTGGCCAAGACGGCAGGAACCCCGGCCTTCTTTGCGCCGGAACTGTGCCAAAACAACCCCGGCAAGGGCAACTGTGTCACCAACAAAATCGACATTTGGGCTCTGGGAGTCACACTCTATTGTTTGCTGTTTGGAAAGGTGCCCTTTTCGGCCGACTCCGAATACGAACTGTTTGAGGTCATTTGCAGAGACGAGGTCACCTTTCCCGATACAGAAAAGGAAGCCAGTGTGATGGATAACAACAACAGCAATTCAAAGTCTGACAGCACTCCAAGTAGTGCAATCAGTACCAATACTGCCACCCAGTCATTGTCTGTGCAAACCACCTCTTCTTCGTCCTTCTCGCCCACTTCGGAAAGCTCCCAGTTCTCCCAGAGCTCAGAAAGCGAACACAGTATCACGTCCCCAACGTCGCAGGCCTCGTCCTTCTCCACAGCATCTCTCCTGACATCATCCCGACACGGCTCCCGGGCCAATCTATCTGGAGCCACCAGCAGAGCCACCAGCAGAGACGCCACCACGGCCCATTCCAACGCCATAGCCACTCGTGAACCCCGAGACCTGTCTCAGGCGCGAATGTCGTCGCGATCGTCTCTCTCCCGGTACTTTCACCGAGAACGACACGACTCGTCTTCTTCTCAGTTGAACTCTGAGAAGCATCAACAGCAACAGCAACAGCAGAGACCCGAGCTGCCACACTTGCAGGCGTCGGCTAACACGGACATGCAGCTGGCGCACGATCTGATTCTCAAGCTGCTGGAAAAGGACCCCAACAAACGCATCACAATCCAGGAAATCAAAGACCACCCATGGACGCAAATGAACATGTGCAACGAGGAGGCCCGCGAGTTCAACGAGGCGTCGCAGGACGAGCAGCGCATTGAAATCACCAACGAAGATCTCCAGACCGCCGTCAGCGGCATTGGCTCGAAAATCAAAAAGGGTCTCACCAAGCTCGGCACCTCTGCATTGGCCTTTGCCGGCATCAAGCGACGAGGCAGTGGCGCCTCCACCCGAGGCTCCACTCCCGTGGGCTCTCCTGCATCCTTTCATCCGGGCCCCTCCTCGGCCGCCACGTCTGCGTCCACCTCGTGTATTCCAGACACGCTTCCTCCCCATGGCCCCCTTCCTTCCTCTTCGGTTCTTTCCAACCAGAGTGCTCCTCCCACAGCTCCTTCTTCCACCATAGGGGTGTCTGCATCCACCACCAACGTGCCTGACCAGAAGAAGAGTCCTCATCCCGTGGTGGGCTTTTCTGCATACGACAACATTGACAACTGCAACAACGACGACAACGACGATGATGATGATCTCGAAACACCCACCATCAGGGGCATGCCCAAGTTTGGAGACACCGTCATCACCGAGGGTCTGCTCAAGTCGTCTCTGGCGTCGGAAATCTTCGATCTTCAGAACGGCCCCTGGGCCCAACAACATCAGTCTACCGACATTGCCTCGCCTCGTTTCCCTCCCATTCTCAGCTCGAGACAATTGCGCCAAGAACCCCAGGCATACACATCTCTGGACCCTGGACGGGTATCGACCTCTTCGGATAGACCCTCACCTTCATACGAGAAGAAGTCCTTTGAAGCGTCGGCGCCTCCCCATCGACCTCCCTACGACCGTCAAAACTCTGGCAACTCTGCCGGATCTCGTCTGGACCCTGGAAGTCGGTCATTCCTTCCCCTGACCTCCGCCGAGCGTCCTCCTCATCTCATTGAGCGTCCCTCCGTGTCTCGGGGTCTTTCCATCGACTCCAATGACTCCTCCATTTCCTCGTCGTCTTCCACCGGCGAATTGGAACTGGTAGTGGGCCGGAAGGGTCCCGGCGAACTGTCCTCTTCCATCACTTCTGGAGGAGGTGCAGACACGTCTGAGATGCGACGGCCCCGGCTGGTGTCCGACTCTCAGATTGACCGTACATTTGAACGATCCCACAACGAAGCCGTCATGCCCAACATTGAGGACATTGAGATGGAGGACCCGTTTGGCGGCAACGAGCCCGACAACATGTCCACCATCCATTCTGCACATCAGAGCATTTCCAGCGAGGCCCGCAGCCTGGCGGCTGGAAGTACTACTAGCGCCGGCAGTGATGGCGCGGGCGGCCGAAAACGGTCGTCGACAATCACCAACGGCATTCTGCAGAGACAGAGACCCACGTTTGATTTGTAAGCATTACGGAGCATATTTTTTAACACACCGTGCTTTGAAGCATCACTACTAAGGTAAATAGAAGAACAGTAGCAAAATGGATACACTTAATGCAGTGAGTACGAGAACAATGTAGTAATCTATCTAGTGTACAGGTGTAAGGGTCGTCACGTGACAAGTCAGTTGGTCACATAACTTAAGCCAACTTCTCCAGCTGCTTTGCGAGATCTTTGACGGACTGCTCCAGAGTATGATACTTCAGTCCACTCTGTTCATTAGTCAGCGAGTTGTCGTACTTGGGAATGGTGGAGTGAAGAGAGACTCCTGAACCCGGTTCTCCAACGGGAATCTTGCCCTTGAACTCATCCATCTCGTTCAGAACGTCCAGAACGTCCTGGGGGGTGAAGATGCCTCCAACGGTGTACCATCTCTGGTTGGCAGACTGGTCAGGCCGTTCCAGAGCCCGGATATGAGCCTCGGCCACGTCTCGAACGTCCACCCAGTACGTGGGTCCGGCCTTGCCTACACTGCTGGACTTGATAATGTCCCACACAATCTTGTTGGAGGTGTTGAGGGTGGCGGCAGACACGTCATGGTTCATGGGTCCAAAGACGTAGGGCGGGTTGATGGCCGTGAGTCGGAACTCGGGTTTGTGTTCCTTCTGGAACGTCCACATGGCCTCCTCGGCAAACTGCTTGGACGCCTTGTAGGTGGAGGCCGGGTTGTTGATGGCCTCGTCCCAGGGCACGTTGGACCAGCACTTTTCCGTGTACACGGTTTCGGGGTCTTTGTGTCGGGCGTCGTAGTATGTGATTGCGGCGTTGGACGAGGTAATGACCACGTGTTCGACCTCGGGTCCGTACTTCTGGGCCGCCTCCAGAATACCCCGGGTGCCGTTGATGGCGGGATCGAGAATCTCCTTCTGGGGGTTCTCGGGGTTCAGGAAGAAAGGAGAGGCCGTGTGCAGAATGCGGGTGATCTTGTGGTTCTTGAGAGCGTTGTCAAAGGCGTCCTTTTGTGCCACGTCACTCACGATTTCAAACTTGAGGTCGTGGCCAGGATACTTCTCCGCCAGAAACTTGGCCTTGTCGTGAGATCGCACTGTGGTGACGACAGGAATGCCTCGCTTGACCAGTCCGTCGAGAATATGAGCTGCAATGAACCCGGATCCGCCAGTGAGAAGAACGAGCATTGTTGTAGTGGTAGTTGTTGCGTAGAGGAAGAGTTGGTTGTACGTCAAACTGTTATCGGATAAACTAAGTGAACGGCACTATTGCACTGGTAAATGTGCGTGTGTCATGCACTGTCTGGGTTAGTGGGGGTGGGATGTGACTTGGAGGGTACAAGTTTGTCAATTGGGGAGCTTTTGGGATATTGAAAGATCCATTCAATTCCTAAAGTAGAGACGACTCGAATGGTACTACTTTCATTGAGATATCCCTTCTACTGACCAAATTGGCCACGTCTCGTTCCCACTGCTAAACTCAATCAAGCTTGCTAACATGGTAGATGGTGGATCGTATAACATGTTGTAGCTAGGACTTGTACAGCCAATAAGAACGTTGCTGAGAGACACAAATGGAGGCTGCCATCCATCAGCTAGAAAGACATTCTCTAGGGGAAGGCCTCTTAGGGAGATATGTAAGTTCTCGCCTCAGTGGCCACTCTACAAACAGTGTTATGGTCTTCCTTGTTAATCAGACTTGTTCATGACCTCGACAAGTTGATTAAACTGTTTGAGACCACTTACTGTAATTAGTTGAATCGAATATTGTAGCACTCATGGGCACCTGGTACTTGATACTGTAGAACAATCAGTATTTCCTTCTCATGCGAATAGGGTTCCGGATCGGTCAGACTGTTCAGTAGATCCGTTAACAGAGTGCTACACCGTCATACCCTTCAAACAAAGGAACCAGATATCCAATGGGCAAACCAAGCATACCAGTATACTCTCTGTACCCACTTTATCTTACTAAAGGGCAGTCATCTAAGTCTTAAAAGCTCTCGATAAAAAAATAGAGTTGTGTTTTTGCGTTCCGTTCGATCCTTTGAAGTTCCGACAACTGGCGAAAACAACATCTTCTCAACTCCTCCAATTATGGTCCGATCCGAAATATCTCAGTTTCGTTCGATAGAACTCACTTAGCTGATGGCACTGGTACTCTTCTATGCTCTCATCTCCCCCTGGAACACTTCTTTTGAACTCTCCAAAATTCTCCCTCCATGCGGCTATTCTAACTTCTCTTGATACAACACCTAAATCGGAGGCCGATATGAAACTGGGGATTTGTGTGACTTTCCTTAAATTTGGAAGACTGACTGATCCAACGTCGTGCCATGAATAATCAATCACGTGACTATTCAACCAGCATGCTGTCTTCCTTTAATCCTGGTCACGTGACATCAGCCCCCCCACCTCCCCCTTATCAATCTACAGTTCTGATCTCACATGCTCCACGCCAAGCCAAAACCTCATGCACATAAACTTAGTCACCTCGAACCCAAACGTTTAACCGAGTTGTGCAAGGCTGAAAAAAGCGAAAGACAAAACCTGAGATCATCCTCATCACGAAGACAGAGTAACGACATGTCAATTCCCGCGCATCTCCAGTTTCTGCAACCGTCGGAGCTCGAGGCTCTCACCAAGCTTCAGGCCAAGCTGCCCGAGATTCTCCAAAAGGCCGACTACAATGAAATGTACGGCCACCAGCTGAGTGAGTCAGACCAGAGTACTGGTGGTAATGGTGGCCCCGGAAAGCCCTTCAGCGAAATCAAGCGAGATATCATTCTGCTCAAGTTTCTCAAGGCACGTGACTACGACATTGCCCAGACCAGCGAGATGCTCACCGACGCTCTCAAGTGGAGAAAGGAGTTCAACCCCCTGGACTGTGCCTCGGCTAAACACGACTCCAAGTTCGACAAGCTGGGCGTCATCACCGACAAGGGCGCCGGAGGAGAGCCTCAGGTGACCAACTGGAACCTGTACGGCGCCGTGGCCAACCGAAAGGAGATCTTTGGCGATCTCAAGGGCTTCCTAAGATGGCGAGTCGGAATCATGGAGCGATCTCTGGCTCTGTTGGACTTTACCAAGCCTGGAGCAGGTTCCATGTTGCTGCAGATTCATGACTACAAGAATGTCAGCTTCTTGCGTCTGGATGCCGAGACTAAGGCTGCCTCCAAGGAAACCATTCGGGTGTTCCAGAGCTACTATCCCGAGACTCTGGAGCGAAAGTTCTTTGTCAACGTGCCTCTGATGATGCAGTTTGTGTTTGGCTTTGTCAACAAGTTTCTGTCTCGAGAGACGGTCGCCAAATTTGTCGTCTACAGCAACGGCAAGGATCTCTACAAGAGTCTGGGCAGTTGGGTTCCTGCCGAGTATGGAGGCAAGGGCGGTTCTCTGATGGATATGGCCATTAGTAATGATGCCATTGAGAAGCCTGACACCGAGAAGGAGACTTTGAAGAAGGCTGATGGTCCTACTGAGACTGTTCCTGATGCTACTCCTGATGCTGCTGTTTCATCCACCACCGAGGCTGCCCCTTCTACCACCGAGACCGCCCCTGCTCCCATTGAGGCAGCTGCTCCTACCTCCGATGAAACCGCCCAGCTCGTTTCTGAAGCCCCCAAGGTCACTGCCGACTAAGTCTGCCGTACTACCAAGCTCCATCACCACTTAATGACCACAGTAAATAGTTTTAATGATTGACGATGTATGACATCAGTGAAAGCCCGGGCCAGTACAATGAAGTCACGTGATTGAAGATAGCGGCTTAGTCATCTGCCTATTCATGACTTCAACTTCTGGCTTTCCCCTTCACGTTAAACTTTGGATCATGCAGGTGGACGCGTCTTTAGAAAAGCGGCGGGACGATAAAATCAATTTAGCCAGATCAAGTAACCGACACGACTACACGCTCACTAAATCGGTCCAAGACGACATGGAAGAGCTCGAGGAAACGATATCTCTGCTCAAGGGACAGCTGTTGGACAGGGACGAGATTCTTGTGCGCAAAGAGCGGCGGATTCTGGAGTTGGAAGATGAGGTGAAGCGGTTGAAGAGAGCTATTGAGAGGACCAAGAGAGAGGGAGGTGATGGAGTGACGGGTGTCAACAGCAGCAGCGGTCAGGCAAAAAATAGTGCTAATGGCGAATTGAGTCGGAAAGCAACAGATTCTGGCAGCAAGTCTGTGACTACAGGAGTTACAGGTGGTGCTACACATCGCACCAAGTCAGAACCCTCTACATCTACACACGTCACCAAGCCGGACACAAAACCCATGGCTCCGCCTGTGTCAGCTTCTAAAGTTGCCACGTCATCCAAAGAAGTGGCTTCAAGAGCTGCCACGTCTTCCAAGTCAGTTACGCCTTATGAACGCAAAGACCCTCTGATGGAGTTTGACGATATCATGGGAATGGACGACGATGAGGCCCATCTTGACGAGCTACTCAATTTGGGAAGACCCACAACTCCTCCTCCTCCTCCTCCTGCTGATTCTACTGAAAGGGCAAAGTCTGCTCCTCAGGTGCTGGGTACTCCGGAAAAGACTCGACAGAAGAACATTGAGATTATGGAACAAGTTCGCCAGGAACGTCATCAGAAACGACGTGAGGAGGAAGAACGGAAGGAGTACGAGCGTCAGAATCTCGTCATCAAACCCGTGGATGTCAGAATCAAGCCTGAACCGGATCGGGGCTCGTACGCCCGAAGTGTCATGGAGAATAACTCCAACACCAACAACAAGAAGAAGAAACCCCAGATAGAGGCAAAAGAACAGGAGCGATCAAAAAAGTTGAGTGACAGCGCGGCTCGATTCGCGAAGAAGAGAATGGACGCCGAGAACGACAAGAGCTTACTAGGAAAGTTCTTCAGTGGAGGACGTCAGGACCGAGAGAAGAGCGTTCTGGCTAGGGAGGGGCAGACGGAAGAGGATCCCTTTCTGGCAGCAAATGATCCGTTTGCGGACGAAGAAGATCAGTACAATCTGAAAGACCATCACATCACTCTAATGGGTACAGCTGAAGATCCCGTGGCTCTGAGACGAGAAGCCGACTTGCAAAAGAAGGATCTGGACGAAACATCTCTTTTCTTTCTGAGAGAACGGTTTCTGAGTGTCGCAGAGATTAAGCTAATGACAGAAGATATGAAATTATACTCTGTGTCTGAATGTCTTACAGCAGCTCGAGGAGGTACTGAAATCGACGAGCCCAGCTTTGCAGTCTGTGGAGTGGTTGCCAGCACTCAAGTGAAGATGTACAACTATGGTGGCCACACAAAGAAGGCGATTCAAATCAGAATGGGCGACCTGGCTTCAATGAAAGAAGAATGGACAGTGTCTCTTTCGTGTAACGCAGACGCTGTGGATCTTTGTCTTCATTGGCGACCAGGTTCTGTGGTTGTTGTTGTGAACCCCGGATTAAAACGGTACAAGATCACCGATAAGGACACAAAAACTCAGCAGGAAGAAACAGGACTGATCATCTCTTCTGGAAACAACAACCTGGCCTTTGAGATTGGTATGACGGCTGATGTTGGACGATGTGAAGCCACCACTCGGTCTGGAGAAAGATGCAAACGGTACATCTACAAGCGAAAGCTGGACATGTGTATTCAACACGCGGAGATTCGAGAACGAGAGAGGAAGAAGAAGGAGAGGGAGCTGATGGGCAAGACTGGTACTGGTTCTTCTCGACTCAAGACAATTGACGGATCGGCCGCACCTCCTACATCTACCCGACCCGAGTTCAATTCCGCGCCCAGTCTTGTGAAGGGCACCAAGGTCACGTCTTTCAAACCTCATGGACATCAGCTGCAAAGCAAGTCTTTCAAGAGGCCGTCTGATCAAGAAGTCATCAGACAGAAGAGGGAGAATGAAAGGGTGACGGAGGATCTTCTCAAGAGCAACCCTCGGATAGCTCAGGATGTGTTTGGTAAGCACGACGAGAGCAGAGCTCCTCTTCCTAAACACATGAGTCAACATCGACATCCAGACGATATCAAGGTATCTCGTTACCAGGACGACAAACGAATGAGCGAGTACGTTCTTGAGAAACCTGATCGGAAAAAAGCAAGACCAGAGGCTTCTTCTTCGAAAGAGGGATCTCCTGTCCCTTCCTCCACTTCTACGGGTGCAAGAGACCCCAAATCGGTGGTAGCTGAAGCTGCCAGAAGACAGGTATTGTTGGCCCGTAATCAGAGTCTCGGTGACAGTTCAGACGACGACGATCTGGAGATTACTGGTGGTCCATGATCTTCGTCATAGCCCACTACCGGTACCCGTACGAGTAGCGTATTATTTATTGATGCATTAGTTTTATTACTGTCTTGTAAGTAGTGTTTTCAAACCACAATGGAAACCTCCATACCTAGGTCTATATCTACCTGTCCATCACTCTTTAAAATAAAACCGTCGACACAGATGACAGAGTCTTTGGGAACCTCCAGTCGAGCACTTTTGGTCTTCACATAGTCCACACTGGACTTCTCCTTGACATGTGCACCTCCATTGTATGCCATCACCATGTACTCCATAAGATTATCAGGAGCATCTATTCTGACAAGATTGAGACTCTTGCAATCTCCGTCTGGACTGATTGTGAACCCAGGCTCCAGCATTTTCATCGTCGTGAACAAAACATAGGATGTCTCTTCATTGGGTAGAGGAATCTCACTCTTGTCCAGATAGATCTTACTCTTGTATTTCTGAGGTTGTTCCAATAGCTGTTTAGCCACAACCTGGAACCGTTCATTCCCGAGCTTTCTGTATTCTGGAGTGTCACTCTGAGCAATGAGATTGGCATGGAACCCGTAGGAGACCACCACTAGAGAATACAGACTCTTATCTCCGGTGGTTGCAACGTAGATAGGGAACTGGTCGGGAAGACCAACAAAGAAACGTTCAATGGCAGATTCAACATTGCCCAGCTCAAGGGAATTAGCCAGGGCGTTTCCCGTGCCCGCAGGAATCACAGAAATGATGCCCTTGAAGTTCTGGGGCTCTTTGAGTCCATTCAGAAACTCATGAATGGAGGTATCACCTGAAATGAACAGATAGGATCCGTTGTTCGTGGCGGAGTCTTCCAGAGAAGCTGCAAACTCCTCAATTGTCGTCGGACTCGTCGTTTCAATGTACTTGTGTTTGATTTGGGCAGCTTCCAACAGAGGTTTGAGGGCTGTGGAGTATGTGTTTGAACGAGCTTTGCCAGCCTTGACACTATCGATGACGGTGAGATTATCGAATTGAGGGCGATGTTTGACCAGGACGAAATCCGACGTTGCTTCGCACTCCACGGCCGAATCATTGGCGATTTTCCAGCCCTTTCCAGCGATTATTAGACCCATTTGAACGAGGTTGTAAGTTACGATATGATAGGTGGAGAGATAATGCATGTTGGGTGTGGATTGGGTGCGGCTTGGATGCATTGTGACAAGTCACGTGAGGTGGAGGAGGGGACGGTCATAATCTGTGCCATGAAGGGGTGGAAAACCAGATTTGATGGTGTTTCATGGTTCTCAATATATTCACATATACACCCGATGTACAAGGTCACGTGACTTGGCCTTGTTGCCATTGTTTATACATGTGGTGCCCATCAAAGTCTATCGGAAGCTTAAAATATATTTATTCATGTGTGATGTGTGTGTGCACATACATATTGCCACTGTACATAGCAAGTGTACAAATACAACAACTATTGTACCAAGGGCCCCAGCATGTCTTCCAGAAGACCTCGACGAATCAAAAAGACGCCATTTCTCACAAAGGTCAAGAGTTTCCCCTTCGATCTGTTTCTCAGCATCAATGAATCGCTAGCAGTGTTGGAACTCGACAATCTGCCCCAGACCTACCACATTTATCTGGGTCTGACGGCAGACGTGATGATGGTTCTCATTCGGCTCTATTTTGTGCGATTCGAGACAAAGAAGAAGCGAGACGCAGCATTGTTCCACAGCATTGGAAACAACAGAGCCAGAGACGGCGGATCAACAGCATATTATTCTCTGAGTGCCCAAGCAGCAGCCAAACGACGATCCAGTAGTGCCATCTACTCGTTTCTGGTGATGACAGCTCTAGCATTGTTTGCCATCTCCGTCATCAACATGCTCGTTTGCTTCCTTCAGACGAAAAAGTACACATTGTTTGGAAGACAAGTGTCCAATGTTCCAAACACGCCCTCGGCCACTCTGGAGCCTCTGGAAACGCCCTCCGACGAGCCCAAACCATCTGGAGAAACACAATTCAAGACAATGATCAAAAAGAGATTGTCTGGATTCATGAGTCCAGCTCCAGCTGCTCCTCCTGCTCCGACAATGACCTCTGAAGCCATGCCTACCAGAGTGTGGGTTTTGAACGTCTGGGAACCGTCTCTTTTCCATCTCAACATCTTTGCTCTCTTTTCTCCCATCCACGTGATTGCTCTGTGGTTTGGTCCTCTCAGCTTTGTCCAGGTCTTCATCACTCTACCGGCCTTTTCTCTCGCTCTGTACGCTATGAGCCATATGTTCTTAGTCTTTGTCAAGGACAAGAATATCATTTCTGGTGAGGTTCTGGGCGAGTTTGACAAGAAGGTGGTTCATCCTCTTCTTGGAGTCATCAAACAGGATGCTGCTGTAGGATCAGACGGATCTTGTGAGTTCTACGATGCTGCTCTCGATAACAAGTCTGTATACAGAGAAGCAGGCATGATCCCCAGCAGACCTCCTACACCCGTCAAACTCGATACTCCAACTCGTCGACGCACCTTTATGCCCACATCGGGTCAACTACCCGGAGCTGGAACTGAAGCAGGCGAAGGACATCGTCATTTCACTCACAGATTGATGGACGACCGTCGAGGCTCCTCAGGATACACTCCTTCCAGTTTCGGCAATACCGGACCCAGTGTTCCTAATCACACCACTCTTTCTGGATCTCCTGTTGGACGTCCTTGGAGGAGGCAGTAGAAGGGGGAGGCAGTAAAAGCACATCACCATCACTACTATTGTAGTATGTACAAATACATAAATAATGCATATCTTCATAATGGTCTTACAATACAATGGAACAGTATGCACGTAGCTAGAGTAGCAAACTACGTACATACCGTACACACATGATTCTATTGATTATAGATGCTACTAAATACAAATGGTCTTTATCGGTATCTCTCCTGGAATAGCATCGCACTGTGTCGAGTGAGCCGCACCCACTTCCACAGTACAGTGCCTGTACCTTCAATCCTACACAACCTCCCTCTCATAGTACAATACAGTACAGTCTCTCTCTCTCTCCCTCTTCTGTAACACTGTACCTGCGTCCCCATCTTCCCCATCTTCCCTAACACCTCCCTGTGTCCCCCTCTAAACCTCATAGCCGAAAATGAGCTCTTCGGCCCGCTTGGCGGTCCAGGACAACCAGCCGGTCTTCTCGGAAAGACCCGTCTTCTTGACCTTGGGGTTGGTGATGGTCTTGGTGGAGGTCTGCTTGAACACGGTGTTGGTTCCATCTCGGATTTCCAATCGCTTGGCTCCATTGAGCGCAGGAAGCGACGTGGTTCGAGGCAGAGTTCGCTCCGAAGCAGATGCAGATGCAGAAGGGTTGGGGTAGAGACTTCGGTTCTGCTGCTGCTGCTGCTGCTGATGCTGATCCTTAGACTTGGGCTTGATGGGCGAGTCCTGGTAGTCCGAGTCCATCATGACATCATGAGAGTCCAACATGGACGCCGAAATGGCATCAAAGTCTCGCATCTGAGAAGGAGTGTAGGGCTTGCAGCCAATCACGTACTGGCCAGCAAACTGGGTGTTATCCTCGGCCAGAGCTCGAATCACTGACGCCTTGTTGTCGTAAGTGATTTTGATCCAGTTTCGGCCAGCAAACACCGGAGGTCGGTTGCCGGGAGGAGGACGTTTGACCGGGGTGGTGGACAGTCCAAACGAAGCGTCACTGGGCTCTACGTTCTCCATGATTTCGCCAAAGTTGCTAAAATGCGACACAATAGACGGCGTGAGATGCTGGGGGAACCCGTAGACCACAACAGACAGGTTGCCGTCGTTGCCCAGAGCAGATTTCCGGGGGGTGTTAGCATGGTTGAAGGAAGCTGTGGCCCGCAGAGTCTTTCTGGCAGCTGTGTGGTGGTTGTTGCTGGTGAAGGTCTCTGATCGTCGCATTCCCGATCCTGCCGAGTTTCCTCTTCGAGCAGCACTGAAGGGAGATCCTCGAGAGTCGTAGATGGACTGTGTAGGTGGCAGTTCCTCCTCGGTGATTGTATGGGTCTGTTTCTTGGTCCCGGAGGGCTTGGGGGTTCCAAAGGACGATCCTCCCACGCCTGAAGGAGGCGATTCTCCGCCCTTGGCCAGAGAAGACTTCATTGTAGGGGAAGTGGAGGCTCTTCTGGTGAAGCTGGCGGATCGTTCGGGAGTACGATCACCTGCATAGAAGGAGGACTTCTGTTTGATGGCCGAGAGGTGAGAGGGCACGAATCGGCGGTCGTTGGAGGTCCAAGAGGGAGCTCCTCGCGACGATCGGAATCCCGGAGTCAATGGAGCACTATGTTCTCTCATTTGGCCCTGGTTACCTCCATAGCCGTTTCCATTGGCGGCTCCTCGGAGATCGTAGGCTGATTGCGAGTGCGACAGTCCGTACGAAGGTCCTCCAAGAGTGTTGGTGCTGTTGTTGTTGATGTTGTTGTTGTTGCTGTTGTTGTTGGGCATTGGAGAAGACAGAACATCACTGTTGAAGAAGGAGGACTGAGACTGGTTGAGCGAGGCGTTACCCAGGGAACCAAACGACGTGTTGCCGTTGATGGTGGACGTGCCAAAGGTCGACTGCTGGCCAAATCCTGGCTGCTGAGTCTGCTGCTGAGTCTGGGAAGAGGTTCCAAACGGTGTTGTTGTTGAGGACGTTCCCAGACCTCCCGAAAGAGACGAGGTGCCGAATCCGCCCGAGGACGAAGACTGCGAGTCGAACCCGTTGAATTGACGTTTGGCGGCTTGTCCAAACATGTTTTAGTCGAGTCCCGGTCTATTACTGTAGGGTTGAAGGTTGTGTGTTTGTTTGCAAATAAATGTTGTTGTGAACAATGTGCTTGTCACAGGCACTCGCAGGGTTGGGAACAAGTTTTGAACTTTGGGTTGGCAAGGTGTGTGTGTGTGTGTGTGCGTGTGGCTGAGAAGAAGAGCAATGAGAAGGGCAATGGGAAGAGCAAGGACAATGATGAGGTGTGTAGGTGGTGGCGAATCAAAAGGAGAAAGACGTAATTGCAACAGTAGAGAATTGATTAGTCAGCTAGTCGATTTAATGTGTGAGGAATCGAGTGCCATCGATATTTGATCTCACCCTCACCATACCACCATATCATAGCTCTCTGTTAAGGCTCTCTGTTATGGTCCAAAAACAAGCACAAATCCAAATGTTGAATTTGGAATGTGGGCGGAGAGGGAGGTGGTAGAAGGGTTGTGCAGGTGGTACAGAAGGCACGTCTTATTCTGCACACTGGGAAACCACTTATATAATCACGGCTACCCACAACACCTCCACCCCACCCCTCCGATTACATAATCAACAACCTTCTCCCAAAACCCACGTCCCACCAAACCTTAGTTAGGTCAATATACCGCCACCACATAGAAGGACACACACATCTCGAAAGACCCAGACACACACACATCTCTCTACAACACAATGACTCTAGAAGAAACGCTGGCAAGCGCCAAATCCGCCGCAGACAAGGGCAACCTCGTGGAGGCCGAGAAATTGTACCGGGAGATTCTCGATCAAAAGGCTGGCACCAACGAGAAGTCGATCCAGATCCAAGAGTCGGCTCTCATCAACCTGGGCACTCTCTACGCCTCCAACAACAAGCCCCAGGACCTGGCAGACCTCATCCACACCAGTCTCACGGTAATGAGCGGCTTTGCCAAGTCCAAAACCGCCAAAATCATCCGAAACCTCATTGATCTTTTCGCCAAAGTGCCGTCCGACTGTATCGACCTGCAGATTGCCACCACACAAAAATGTATCGAATGGGCCGTGTCGGAGAAGCGAAACTTTCTGCGACAGAGCCTGCAGACCCGGCTGGTGTCTCTGTTTCTGGAGAAGAAGACCTACTACGACGCCCTCAACCTCATCAACACCCTGCTCAAGGAGCTCAAGAAGCTCGATGATAAGATGGTGCTGGTGGAGGTCCAATTGCTGGAGGCCAAGGCGTACCATGCGCTCAGAAACATCCCCAAGAGTCGGGCTTCTCTTACCTCGGCACGAACCTCCGCCAACGCCGTCTACTGTCCTCCTCTCACCCAGGCTGCTCTAGACACAATGTCTGGTATCCTCCAGGCCGACGATAAGGACTACAAGACTGCATTCAGTTATTTCTACGAGGCGTTCGAGGGCTACGTGGGCCAGGAAAACCCCAAGGCCGGCACCGTGCTCAAGTACATGCTTCTGTGTAAGATCATGTTGAACTTGGCCGATGACGTGGAGACCATTCTCAACAACAAATCTGCACAGGCTTACCAGGGCCGAGACGTGGACGTCATGAAGGCTGTGGCTGTGGCTTACGCCAACCGAAGCCTCAAGGAGTTTGAGCATGTGCTGGAGCTATACAAGGAGGAGGTTCAGGCCGATCCTGTCATCAGAGTGCACTTCAACGATCTGTACGACTCGCTTCTGGAGCAGAACCTGCTCAAGGTGATCGAACCCTTCAGTTGCGTTGAAATCAACCACATTGCTGAGATCATTGGTCTGGACACCCGACAGGTGGAGGGCAAGCTGTCTCAAATGATTTTGGATAAGGGCATCAAGGGAGTGTTGGATCAGGGTAATGGTTGGCTGTTCATCTACGACGAGCCTCAGACAGATAAGACCTATGACTCTGCTCTGGAAACCGTCAAGCATATGTCTACTGTTGTTGATCTGCTTTACGAGAAGGCTTCTTCTCTCAACTGAGCGACATGCAAAGTAGCTTAATGATATGAATACGATTTAGATGTACTTGTACAGTAAGTAGAAATGAATTATGCAACTATCTATATGACTAATCAAGTCATCAAAGCCGAGGCTTCGAAAATGGCCTGGAGGAACTCTTCCAGTCGGCCGGAGTCAATGAAGTCGAGGTAGATCTGCTGCTGGTCATCGGCCACCAGAACAGACAGATCAATCGCCTGGTTGACGTAGTCAGCATCAATGTGACGCGATCGCACGTAGACAGACAAGAGCTGCAGAATGACGTAAGGAATGTAGAGTTGTCTGAGATGGGCCAGATGGGTGTACTCTTCGGGATTGACGTTGGCAGTGTGTGTGTATTGATGTTTGAGATCCACCAGCCAGTCGTGGATCAGTGTATCCGATTGCTGAGAGATGTCTGCCAGCTTGTGGACAATCTGAGCATTGGTTTCATGTGTTCTGGGCGATTTCATGAGCTCTTCCCAGGCGTGAACAGCGTCCAGGAAAACAATGAGATCGTAGAGCTGTTCCAGTTCCAGAGCCACCAGCTCGTCTAGTTCGTCCTTGTCGACTCCCAGAGTGTCTGCCTGGTATTGTTGCATCAACATGGGCACATTGAGACGCATACCTGCTTCTCGGGCTGCTCCGACCTTTCCACAGAGCAAGAACCGTCTGAGCAGCTTGACGGAGGCGTCAACAGTATCTGCCCACATTTTCACGTCCTCGAACCACTCGACAGCTCTGTAGAGTCGAATATCAGTCTCGTCAACCTGTCCATCAAACTTGACAGCAACAATAGCAGGAACAACGTACTTGGTCATGCTTTCGTCAAACACCCGTCCCACGGCAGCCTTGACACAGGCCTTGATATCGACTCCATACTGATTGGCCAGCTTGATCTGTTCTTCTCGCTCAGAGGGATCGGAGATGTTGGCCAGATAGTAAGAGTACTGATCGGTGACATCTTCGGCGTCCAAAAAGGACAGATAGAGAGGAACCAGGTTCATGTGACCCTCACCGGCCAGTCGCTCAACGTAGGCAGAAACAATGTTGAAATGGCTGATATCCAGCTGTTTCTGGCCCCCGTAGCCGTGTCTCAGAGCCAACAACAAGTGTACAAGAACTCGTAAGATGATTGACGATTCAGACACGGGGTTGGGCTGACCTGTGCTTGCAGCCACTCTTAATGCGTCAGAAGAGGTCGACGCAATAGTGGCGATTGTGTTGTTGATGATGGCTCCCACAAAGGTTCGAATGGGATTCATGGCCTGTCGTTTGACGTCATGGTTTGACGACTCGGCCAGCAGTTCCAGAGCATCTCGCATAGAGGACACGTGACCAGAACACACCAGAGGAACCATAGCCTTGGTCTTGGAAGACACTCGATGAGCATCATTCAGGGCCTGCTCAAACTGATCACTACACATGTTGTTTGTGTATGCCAGCAGTTGAGTTTCCCAGCTATCACTCACCTCCAGCACCGTGCCCACATCTCCTCCCAAAAAGCCGTACACGGCCTTTTCGTACTCTCCAACGGGCGAGGCTGCCACGCTGAGACACATTCTTCGCCATAATGCCGTTCGGGTGGTTCCCATGGCCTTGGCATCGTCCAGAGGATCGACGTTAGTATCGTCCATGGCTGCCAGTCCGCCAATGGCCATTTTGAGCGACAAGTTGCCCGTCTTTTCCGCCAGGTCACTAGCCTCCTTGATCTGTCGTCGTGTGATGAGATTGAAAATGGCGTGGAAGAACTTGGAGTCGTATCCTGCGTCCTCGGCTGCAATTGGTTTCTTTTGTCGCAAAGGAGCGTCGGCGTCCATCTCAGAAACCAATGTGCTAGTGGTAACGCCCAAAGCAGATCCTCCCGCTCCTCCTCCTCCAAGTCGTTTCTTGGACGCAATGTCGCTCTTGGTGTGCATCCATTTGGAGCCCCAGATTTCAATCTTCTCGTGATCCGACGGCGTCAGGTTGTCTTGCAACCACCGGTTCACCAGAAACGTTTCCATCACGTGAGCATGTGTTTGTTTGTATTGTTGCAGCACACTGGCATCTGAAGAGAAGGGGAACACCTCAGTGCTGTTGTTGCTGTTGCTGTTGTCGTTGCCGTTTGTTCCTTCAACATCCATCTTGTCGTCGTTGTTGGCAGACTCGGCGAATCGTTCTCGAGCCTCAGACAGGGTCGCCGTGAGCTGCCAGAATCGGGCCTCCAGCTCCCAGTTGCTGAAGTTTTCCGAGTCCATTGCTTCTTCTGTTTCCTGGGCGGTTTGGGCGGCCAGATCACGTGAAATGTCCATGAACCGGTCAATGAGCTCGAGTGGATTGTCCATCTGCGTCTCCAGAGCGGACGCAAACAGCTGGTACTCGTCTTCCATAGCGTTAAGTGTCGTTTGATGGTGGTGTGGAACTGCAAAAACAAACAAGTGCTGCAGCCTACATCACCACTGGGATTTTTATTGACTTTTAGGTTGCATGTTGGGAGGATGGAGGTTAGGGTGGGGGGGGAAGAGAAACAATAACTTGGAGATTGACAGGCGGTAGGGTGATTTTGAAGGTGTAAATAGATTCAATGGGGTCAGTTGTATGGGATTGTCCTTTTTTACCGCGTAAAAGTCGTACTCTAAGCAAGTTTGCTGGACATCTTTAACCCTGTCAATGCAAACGACTCCAGTTGAGACTATACATAGCTTATTACTTGACCATTCCTCCCAACCCACACACATCTTATTTGGGGCCACATTCACCTTTTGGATCAATGGTCATACAGCTTCAGAGAGTCCGTAAACGGAGTGAGTGCCATACAAAGCATGCTCCTCACAACAGGACACCCATTTCAATTCGATCAGTATACAGCTTTTTACTGATATCTGACCTTGAATCTACTAAATAGCGTATTTGAAATCACCCTAAACTTCCCCCTTTTCTCTAGCTTCACTGGAACCCCCTTTTTGAACCTCCCTTGTCCACCTCCCATAAACACCAGGTGACCCCACAACATGGGGCATGACACCTTTCCGTCTTATGGTCTCCTCCACCTAAAACCTCAACAAGATATAAACAAGTGTTTTCCTTCCTCAAAAGATACCCCGATGCACAAAACCATTGTTCAACAAAAGATATCATCGAAAGCCACCAAAGAGTCTGCCATGAGCAGCCCCTCGATGCCAGACAGCCCCAGACTACCGTCAACCGTGGCCTGGAACATCTCGGGCTCGGAAACCCCGGCTGCTCTTTCTACCAGACACAAAACCTCGGGCCAGATTTTCCTACAAAACTGGCTCCAGACACAAGCAGAAGTGGATACCCCGCAACGATGCAACGACCACCTTCCTTGGAACAACGAGCTCACCCCAGGCAACCCTCCGCGGCCCATCCGACGTCTGAGCTTCCCCAGTCTCACTCCTCCTGGAGTCTCGTTCTCTGTAGGCTCCTCGGTGCCATCCACATCCAGCAACTCGATCGAGATTGCCCGGCGCAACCTGTCGAGCCAGATTCCAGGCGACTTTGAAGGCGACCTGTCGGGCGAGATGAACGACGACTTGCAGGTCACAGACTTCAACGACTTCTCTTGCATCGCCCAAGCTCTCCGAGAAAACAACACCTTCTCGGCTCTCAGCAGCTTTGACGACAGCAGAGACAGGTACCTGGACGAGTCCGAAGCGTTCAACTTTGGGACCCTGCCATTTCTGTCGGCAGCCCACGCCCAATTGGACCAGGGCTTGAGGGCAAAGGGAGGAGGCTCAGTTGGCAGGGTTGTGTCTGTCGATAATGAAAACTCCATTCTGGACGACGATGACTATCGCGACGCATACAGCATTCACGACTCGTTCAACGACAGCCCTGATAACGACGGAAGCTTTGGTGGTGGCTACAGTATTGAATCTGATGGACCCACTCCCGTCACTACATTCCCCAGAGATACCCAGGTGAATCCCACCTCTGGAGCCCACAACACGACCGACATGGCTCTCGAGATGCTCAGCATCATTGCGAGTCTGGATACCATCACCATCAACAAGCTGCATCGTCTGTTCAGTATTGCTGGCCAAGGGGACATGACTCTTGCAGTTGAGCGGCTTCAGAAACATGTGAGGCCCCGCAATGATCTGCCGTCTCTGTTTGCTGGGAGTGTGATTCCCAGTGTGTATTCTCAGCCCGCTGAGACCGTCATGGTTTCTGAGGCGACGCCCTTGCTGACTACCGCTAAACCCTCAGCCACAGACCAGGATGATTCCAAGCATTCCACGTGGCAGAGGGTCAAGCGTCGAGTCTCACACTCTTTTAAAATCTAGCTTGCTTTGCTGATGTCTTTTGTTTGTGATTGCTACAGTTGATAAGACGAAAGATACGAGGGGTTGTTGTCTGTGACTGTTTGAGTCATCATGATGATAATAGGATAAGAGAATAATTAATGTATGAAAGAGGTGGATCTACAGAGAGCTAACAAGTACTACTCGTGGAGATTGTAGTTGCCTGCGAGCCATCTGTTGAGAAGTTGCAGAGACACTTCGGGCTGGTCATGGGGAACCATGTGGCCGGCGTCGTAGACTCTCAGGAAGGTGAACTTGTCGTAGTTCTTGACTTCTCCCGCGGGCTTGCCATCGACCTTCCAGTAGGTGTAAGGAGCTTTGTTGAAGTTATCTTTACCGCTCCATTCCAGAGCGTTGGTCCAGTAGTAGTTGCCCACCCAGTTACAGATGTAATCGTGGTCTCCGGCGTACACCAGAACAGGCAGGTCGTACTGGTCCAGCAGCTTGTGGTAGTCGTCAATGTAAGGGTAGATTTCATCTCCCTTTCGTTGAAACAGCTGGTTGACGAACCCGTTGCAGGTTTGGAACTGGATCTTGGTGTCCACTCCCAGAGTCTGTTTGACGTGGTCTTGTTGCAACCAGGTCTCCGGGTAGTTCATGGCCTTGTAGCACAGTCCCTTGGCTTCCGGGTCGCATTTCTTGGTTAGGTCGTAGACGTTGATGAGTTTCTGGCCCACCGGGTTGATGAACAGGTAGTTGAAGTCACCCTGGGCATCTGTACAGTCCGACACGGACTTTGAGTCGTAGCAGGTCTGAATCTCGTCGACCATATCGTGGTAGTTTCTGTCCATTTGTTCACATTCGGTGGAATTGAGCACTGGAGGAACTCCTCCCTGTCCACAGGCCATTGGATGAAACCCTGCTGCCTGGTGTAGAGGATCCCAGATTCCGTTTCCGACCAGAATGGAGTCCAGTCTGAATGGTTTATCTGCGTGCGACAGAATTTCCAGCGCGGAAATGGGCGCGTAGTGGCCTCCATAGGATTCAGAGGCAATGTGGAACTTTTGGCCCTTGTTGTATTCGGGGAAGTTTTGAAAGAAGAGCGTCAGAAAGGCGTACAGGTCCTCGGCAGCCTTCTTGGAGGTATCAACGGGTCCCTTATCGGAGTAGGAGAAGCCCGTACCCACTGGTTGG
Organism: Yarrowia galli; assembly: GCA_900519055.1. Taxonomy (NCBI): domain Eukaryota; kingdom Fungi; phylum Ascomycota; class Dipodascomycetes; order Dipodascales; genus Yarrowia; species Yarrowia galli. The sequence goes on from ULGS01000003.1 coordinate 1,688,046, forward strand.
TCAATGTAGATTACGTTGGCGTTGTTATTCCAGGAATGGGGGTTTCTGACAACCTTGAGATTCTCGTCGATGGAAGAGGGACCGTTTTCGTAGAAGAGACCTCCTAGAGAAGAACAACCGGGTCCTCCAGACAGCCAGAGAACCACGGGGTCGTTTTTGGGGTCGCCTCGAGACTCAAAGAACCAGTAGAAGAAGTGTTTAGAGTCGTCGTCGGCGTCCAGGTATCCCGTGTATTGTTTGACCGTGTCTACTCCCAGAGCTGAAGGGTCTTGGGTCTTGCTTCGGATACTGAACCCGGGAGCGGAGGTGGAGTTGGAGAAGGTGTTGTAAGCCGGGGCAGACGCGGCAGAAGCTGAGGCGGTGGCCGCGAAGACGGAGATTGAAGCAAGAGCTGAGAGCTTCATTGTGGTGGGTGAGAGTACGAACGAGTGAATGAGCAAAGCAGACAGACAGTCAGCCAAAAGAACGAATGTGTCAGGAACAAGAACGAGCGATTGTTTCCGAAAATGAGAACGAGTGAAAGAGCTTGAGCTGTCGACAGATGGAAGTGCGACGCTGAGTTCTCTTCCAGTGACCAACACAACCACGCACCAGAGACGCAACGGGCCCTGGCGCCATTGTCTCTTGTCTCACTCTAGCTTTACTCAAGCTCATTCAAGCTTTGCTCAAGCTTCAAACATGTCGCAGAGTGAGACAGTTGAGAAACGGTGAAACGTGAAACACAGGACATCGCCGTGATGGTATCTTCATACGGTATCATAGGACTCCAAAAGGGTAGATTTTGATAAAACAATCAAAGCAACTATCTGAAGAGCAATCAACAACTTCTCTTAATCTATCTCCACCTGACGATCACAACTGTTTGTCTCCATCTTTGTTGTTTGTTTCACAACTCTACAGGGACACAAGGTTGCCGCTTGCAGAAACGTGAAATAGCCCCTGACTCTATTCTTAGTGCACTTCAATCAGGTCTCTAACCACGGCTTTATTCTGGGTAAGAGGACTCACGACGCAACTAATGCCAGAACCAATATAAATAGCTAGCAGAGGTATGCAAATCACGTGATCTGACCCACGTGACCCACAAGAAATCACCTCCTCTCCGCTCCACCACCACGACATGTTTTTCGATCGACACAAGATCGTCACACATTCCACGGGCCAAGCTCCTGTGGCTCTGTGGCTGCAGGAACCCACCCATCCGGTGCAGCTAAACACGCGTGGCTGACATATGAGAGTTGGAGGTGAGGTTTGGTAAACATCACTGATTAGTCAGTGGAAGAAAATCATCGAGTGAGACACCATTCATTTTACGTCCAACCCACTCATCGTGAATACAAGTACTCGTACTACATCCTATATATTCTCACCCCCCCTTACTCCTACGTACATGAATCATATTCATATGACCTTCAAGTGAATAACTTGCCCACCCATACCTCTCTATACGGGTTCCTGAAAAGGAAGGAGTAACGAGACTCTCTTCCGTTTAATTTCTCGTCATTAGCTAATCGTCAATTAATAAATACTCTAGACTATACATACAATGAGTTGTTCGTCGTCCATCCTCCTCTCTTACAACTCCTCCACCAATCTCATCATCTTATCAACGGCCTCCACATGCCAAGGAACAATAGCATACTCAGGGTCACACACTCCAGTCGTAGCCGCCAACGAAATCAGATTGCGGTACTGACGTAGAAAATGCTTCATGGCCACATGCATAACCACACACGGACAGTTGACAAACGTCAAAGAGAACACCAAAAGCTGGTTGGGATTCTGAGGCGACGTCTTGACAAGGTATCCCGTGGCCAGCCCCAGTCGAGTGCTGTGCATCGTCAGAGGCTGTCTGTGGTTGAGAGTCACCGAGTGGATCTCGTCATGTACGTCCACTATCGACATGTCGTCGTAATCAATCTTGTCCTCACCCACAGACGGAGTCGTCACGTGATTGTAAATGTCCGGAGAGTCGGTATCCCTAAAGGGCGTCGACATGGGCGCAGAACCTGTAGATGCAGCTCCAGCAGCACCCGTGGGAGGGGCAGGAGCAGGTCCTCCAGCCACATTGCCGCCCTTGGATCCATCATCCGAGCCTGTAACAACCATTGAAGGTCTGTTGTTCACCACCAGAAAGAATGGTGTGATTCTTCGGCCTCGGGTGACACTGGAAACTCGCAACCACATGGCCAGCTCGTCATCAAGCATACCTCCGAGTTTTGCCACAGCCACAGATCGCACGTCAGTGCTTCCGTTCAACTGCAGAGTGGTTTCCCAAATCTCAGTGCACACTTCTTCCAGGGTCCGCAAGGGTCCAGACTCGGACTGCAGACAAAAGACCTTGACCTTGGCCAGCTCGCCCCACTGGTCCGACCACGCGCACGTGATCCACCGGTTCGAAGCTGCGTAGGCAACGTGCAACAGCGAGTCTTCGTTGATCACAGAGTCCGGCGTGTTGGCCAGCAACTTGAAGTTGATGAACGGAGGCACGGGCTTGGCAATCACACAAGCAGGAGCCTGTCGTTGAATGACAGATCCGTATCGACGCTTGGTGGACGTGGGAGGCAGATGGTCGTACAGGTTTCTGCACAGAGCAGCCATAAGAATTGCAGAGGGGGCTCTGAGAGAAGTGCAGGACGCAAAAATGGAACAGGGCAACGTGAGAATCGTCGAGGCTGAAGTGGGAGTCTTGGAACCTGCAGCAGCGGCCTTGGCAAGATTCAAAAAGCCCATCACATCATTGTAAGGGTTGGACACCAACAAAACACCTTCTCGAGAAACATCGAGGTTTTTGTAGTCCGAAGACACGACTCCAGTTCCGTTGCTTCCTCCTAATGTGACCAGACCAAACCCACAACCCTCGTAGCACATTTTGAAGCTCAGTAGAAAAGATGCTGCAGCGTCTCCCATGGCCGTTCCACTGGGATAAACCAGAGTCAGGGTCAATGGTTTGGGCCCGTTTCGAGGAGAAAGACCAAACGTGCTCCAGAATCGCAGAATCGGAGGCTGTGCCTTGATAAGACTACCTCCTCGCATGAACGAATACATGGGAGTAGCCAGACGTTGTGTGGGGGCAGCGTTGGCAGCGTTGGCAAACGAATTCGCCGATGGAACAGGTGCCACAGCCGGGGCCTGGGGAGACATGGGGCTGAAAGACTGCTGTTGTTGCTGCTGATGTTGCTGCAACGGAACTGGAGAAGATGCTGCGGAGTTCACTTGGGAGGTGATTCCGGGAGTCCAGTTGGAAGGTCTGGGTTCAGGAGAAGACCCCTCGGGTTGAGGAGTGGCTCCTCTAGAGGGAGAGAGGGCAGATCCTACTGCCAGAGCCCCCATCTGACTAGCCTGAGAGCCAGCAGCAGATCCAGAAGGAGCACCAGACGCGTTTGGTCCAGTGACGGGGGTCCCGGGGCCTCCAGTGGCTCCTCCGCCTCCTCCACCACCTCCTGCTCCATTACCACCACCGGCAGCATTGATAGGCATACCAACACCAGGCTGCTGCTGTCCACCCTTGTCACTCATTTTGGCAAAGTCAATCAGTGAAAGACGTTTGCTGGAATCTCCAAACACCTGCTCGACAATCTTGACGAATCGCGCAGAAGGTGGGCTATAGTAGTTTTCCTGAGGTACGAGATCCTTGTAGCACGAGTTATCCCAGACCACTTGCTCTGCCAGTCGCTGGACTGCCTCTTCGTAGTTGCTGTGATTGTTACTGTTGTTGTTGGTATTGCCGGTGTTGTTGTTGCCACTGTTGTTGTTATTGTTGTTGTGGCTGATGTTGGTAATCTCATTGTGAACAGACTTGTCATCATGGTGGTAGTTGAGAATCGCACTCCACTGCTGATACAGCTGCTTGGCATCCACCTCAGGCTCGTCGGTCTGGTCAGAGAGAAGGGCCTCGTCGACCTTTTGGCGCTTCACCTCACGTGACATGCTGTCGCTGCCATCTCCACTATCTGAGGAGTCGCCAGTGTTATCTGATGAGCCCCCGTCTTCACTACTGCTGTCGTCAGGCACAAAGAACCGGCCTCCAGCAGCATACTTGTCATTGAGCCGTTGTTCGGCTTCCCGGTTGAACTCCACCAAAGCAAAAGTCCGTTGCTCGGCGGGGTTGACAATGAGCTGTTCAAAGTTGGAGGGAAGGTAGGGTGCAGAGGAGGTGACTACAGTCGCACTGACTGCAGCTTCAACGGCCCCATTGACAGTCGAGGAGTCGTTGACACCATCCACCACAGCCTTTTCTTCGACCGGATTGTTTGTTAGTAATGCTGCCGTGGCTGCTGATGTGTCCGGTTTCTGTTCTTCCTGAGTCACGGCCATCTTCCCTTCCTCCTTTTTCACCTCCTGCTCCTCCTTCTTGGTGGTGATCTTTTCCTCCTGCTCGGTGTCCACATCCATGGCATCACTCTTTTCATTGTCATTATCATTGTTGTCGTTATTGTTGTCTCCGTCAGTATCGTTCTTGTCTCCTCCCATATCGTCAAAGAAGTTGAAATCAGCCTCGGTGACCTCGTCTCCTCCGAAAAGCTCTTCATCCAGTTCTCCCCAGCCGCCATTGGCGCCGTTGCTGGCTCCAGGAGTATCCCAGGCAAAATCTGCAGCTTCATCGACTCTTTTTGGTGCCTCGGGAGGAGTGGGGTAAATCTGTTTGTTTTCCTCATTCCTCTGGGCTGTAGCAGCGGTACCTCCCGCTCCTGCTGGCGTCGCATTGTTGTTGTTGTTGTTGTTGGTTCCATTATGTGCCGCTTGTGGTTGAGCAGTTGTAGGCTCATTGTTGTTAGTACCGCTTTCTCCCCTTCGAATCAGCTGGGTGGCTTCAAAGACGGAATCCAGAATATCCTCCGTCCATGATAAAGCATCTTTGCTGTCCTCCTCGTCCAGATTCCTCGCTGCGGTCTTTTTGTCCACAAATAAGAGCTCTGTGGGCCACAACATGACCTCTGAGTCGATTCGAACTGCAGTCCACTGCTTCTTGGCCCGAAGACGAACATTGCACAAGCAGTCCAGCATTTCCAGCAGCATGGGTAAATTGTCAGGGATCTGATTGGTGGAGTTTTCAACGACTCCCTCGACCAACGTAGGAGCCACCACCACGTTGGTACCCACAATCTCATTGGCCACATCTCTCTTTCTCTTGCCAAACATTTCCCACTCTGTCTCCTGCTGGTACATTTGCAACAGCAGATCTCCTCCGGGGGTCAAACGAGCGTCCAAATGTAACAAATCACCGGAAATGGGCAGAATGAGATTGTTGCCAAAGGGCACATAGTGATCGTCTCGTTTGAGAGCCTCCTGAATCATGGCCTCGATGGATAGCATCAGAGCGACATATCCTGGTGGCGTCAGCTGTTTGGCCATGGTGAGAGATGATGGCGTTGTTGTCGAGGGTAGAAAGACGCCTGTGGTAGTTTCTGTGAGCTGAAACTTGTCCAATGCTGAAGGAGGAGACACGCCCTCTTGTAAGCTAAAGGTCCACAGCTCTTTGTTGTAGCTTTTCACCAAGGCCCTAGGGTTGTCGTTTCTGATGGCCCATTCTGCCTCCTTTAACGATGTTTCATTGCCTTGTAGACAGATGTATGTCCTGTAGGGTATGGTTGTGTATTTCCCCTGAGTTAGCACGGCACGGTAGAGAGTGGCCAAAGGTCACGAGCGGACAACATCGAGTATTGGAAGTGAGTGGCCGAAGGTCATGAACGGACAACAACGTGATTGATGACGTCAGGCTGAATAGTCAACAGCTGTTGCTAACTATCATTAGCAGTACCAGTTTCACAATCCGACAACCACAGCCAAAAGATCACAGCCAACATGTCACATCTCATCTTGTTCCAATCACAACATGTGACATCAGATCAACTGATAGCTGAAACAGTTGTAGCGTATTGTCATAAGCTGTAGCTACCATAACCAGTCGTCTCCATAACTGCTGCCCACACCCAAATCACCACAATAAATCTGTAACGTCAAAACCAGCACCGCTGCTGTTCCAACTCCACCCCTACCACCCCATACTCACCACAAACAGCACGTTTGATTGTGCCTTAGATAGATTGAGAAACATGACTTTGCATAATCGCGCCGAGTCCCTCCGGTCGTAATCTGTCGTGTTTGTGTTTGTGTCGCTAACTGTTGGCGCAGTTGAGTTTCTCTCCCGTTCTGCTCAGACTGATTTCTGTCTCCGTCGATTATCGTAAGTGGAGATGCAAACTGGTGGTGTAAACTTATGGTTTGGCCAAGATGAGCGTGGTCTATGCATGTTCCCTCTGACAACCCGGAGCTAAAGTGAAGTATAACTACAGACCACGCAATCGTTTACACGGGAGCGACAAACATTGTGAACATGACGTCACGTGTATGATTATTATATAGACGTGGGAAATCGTGATACTACGGGTGCTCAGGTCTTCTCAGGACATGTTATAGTTTTGAGTGCCGCTTTAAGGGTAACCAGTGTGAAGGAACAAGTTCAAAAGATGAGATGCTCAGGAAGTAGCTAGGGGAGATAGAATGGCATCCGTGGCTTCTTCTGCTGTACTGTCACCAGGAGATTCATTGCACAAGGCTCACGTACAAACATCACACAAAGTATCATTAATCAATTGTAATTAGAAGAGAGGGGAAGAACCGGGGTCTAGTGTCAGAGACGAGAACACTTTCCAGGCAAGAGCTGAGACTAGAGTGACGGAGACAACAGACCAATCTGCTTCTTGGAAGAATAGTCGCCATGAACAATGCTGAGATGTCAAGGGGGATCATGGACTGCTCGTCGCGATACCTGTGTTAATGTAGTAGTGTAGATCGGTCTGTCAGAGACAATGCCGTTCCGGCCAAACGAAGTCGATCAAGAAGCACAGGCTCTCCAGAGCATCGGGATGATGGCGAGCGCTGACGGTACCCATTAGAAGGGACCTCATTGACAAGAGGGGCATGGTATCAGACAGAGAGGGGGAAGCAGAATTGTACTCACGGTGGTAGGGCGAGGGCGGCTGAAGTGGTGGGTCGAGCAGCACTGTTGAAGAAGAAGAGAAGAGGAAGAAGGGGCTACGGGGTCTCTATATAGACGGCGGAGTGTGCTTGTGTAACTCATGCACTCTTTAATCAAGACAAGCTATCATAACAAATGGAAGGTATGGAAGTGATTAAGGGTCGTCGGAATCATCCGTATGTACATACCCTTGTACTTGTGACCCATCTTCAAGTTCCGTCATCGTGTTGCTACAGTCGGAGACATTCGGGCTACGCCCTCACATCTCCTCCTCCTCATACAAATTCATCAGATTACGTATTAACATACTTATGCATAGAAAGACACAGACTTGGACTTTCGGGCTTGGACCTCAGTGATAGCCTCAACAAAGTCCTCGTGAGTCACCTTGTTCTTACCAGACCGAAGAGCAATCATACCTGCCTCTACGGTCACAGCCTTGAGTTGTGCTCCGTTGAACTCGTCGGTCGATCGGGCCAGCTCCATCCAGTTGATGGAGTCGTCACAGGTCATCTTTCGCGAGTGGATCTGCAGAATGTCGGCTCGTGCGGATTCGGATGGCAGAGGGAACTCAATCTTTCTGTCCAGACGTCCGGATCGCAGCAGAGCGGGATCCAGCACATCGACTCGGTTGGTGGCGGCCAGAACCTTGACTCTGTCGTCGGAACCAAATCCATCCAGCTGGTTAAGCAGCTCCAACATGGTTCTCTGCACCTCTCTGTCTCCGGACTTGTCTGAGTCGAATCGCTTGGTTCCAATGGCATCCAGCTCGTCGATGAAAATGATGGTGGGGGCCTTTTCCTTGGCCAGAGCAAAGGCGTCTCGCACCAGCTTGGCTCCGTCTCCAATGAACATCTGCACCAGCTGGGGGGCGGCCAGCTTGAGGAAGGTGGCGTTGGACTGGGCGGCACAGGCTCGGGCCAGCAGCGTCTTTCCGGTTCCGGGAGGACCGTACATGAGAGCACCCTTGGGGGGCTTGATGCCGAGCTGCTTGAACTTTTCGGCCTGCTTGAGAGGCAGCACCACGGCCTCCACCAGCTCCTCCACCTGCTTGTCGAGACCTCCAATGTCGGCGTAGGTCTCCTTGGGCTTTTCGTCCACCTCCATGGCCTTGACTCGCGAGTCGTACTCGGCGGGCAGGGTGTCGAGAATGAGGAACGAGTCCTTGTTGACTCCAATGAGATCGCCGGGCTTGAGGGTTTCGGGGTCAACCAGACCCACGAGTGGCAGGAAGACCGTTTGTCGGGTGGATGTTTTGATCACGGCGGACTTGCCGACTCGAGACGCCTCCACGTCAACGTTGGCGCCCTCCTCGGCCACCTCTCCCTCCATGTCCAGCAGCTCCACCACGTTGCCAACCAGATACGGCAGCACCTTGTTGTTTTCAATCTTGTCGGCGTTGTCCTTGATCTTCTCGTTCATGGTGTTGCGCTCGTGGCTGAGCCGCTGGAACTCGGACTTCATGATTTTGATTTCATTCTCCAGAAGCCGTTTGCGGTTGAGAATGTCTTGGGTCGAGTTGGACGCAATGTCGAAATCCAGGTCTTCCATTGTGGCGGGTAGAGTGTAAGAAGAAGTGCGTAGCGGCGGGGTCTAGGGTATATATGTGCGGGCACTGAAGCTGACACAGATAGTGATGATGATCTGGGTGAAGAGTGATGTGTGTGTGTATGGGTGGTTTGGGAGACACTGATGGATTGTGTCTTGTTAGGTGATGTGGTGGACACACGCACACTCTGTTTCGGAAACCTTAATTGCCACTGAGATCGGAGGTGGAGTTTGGGAGACGAGAAGGGTGTCTAAAAGGTGGTAGAGAGATGGTATCGATAATCCGAGTATCTGGTTCGATTTGTAATGATGCAATTACTAGTTATGTGGCCTTGTATCTCTTGAATCTAACCAATTGCGGATTTTTGAACCACCTTCTTTCTCAGGCTATAACCTCACTCTCAGAATATGGTTATACTGATGAGAACAACTTCCTAAGTCTTCCAAGGATGTTAAGTCTATACAGCAACCAGAATATATGACTACACGTATGACTAATCATCGACGTCAGATTACTGATCTCATCATTGAACCCATCAACCCGTTTGATGAGATCACCTCTAAAGCACGCCACCGTTGCCACTGTTGATTATGTAATCAGATGGTGATCGTTCCATGACAGTATGGTCACATTGCGGTGTATTGTGAGCTACTATCTCTACACAGGTCTCTACAAGTAGATCACAGCTACAGTTGACTATTCGTACATACTCGAATAGCATCTTATCACCACTACACATCACCACCACACACATCCACATCACATTATCAAGCACACATCCAAACCTAATTAAACCACCTGGTCACTTGACTTGATTATGACGACGGCGTGAGCTGATCAAGCAGGTTCTGTTCTCTCGTCCCGCATGTCACATCCACAACCTCAACCGGAGGCCGCGCTGAACAAGGCGTATTCTCTGGCCAAATCGGCTCAGACCGCAGTCGCCAACAAGGACTATGGCAAGGCGATTGAGAAGCACAAGGAGGCCGCCAGCCAGCTTCTCCAGGCCAAAAAGCTGTCGACCAACGCGTCTGTTCAAAGGGCTCTCGATACAATGTATGCCCATCACATTGGCGAGTCTTCCAAACTCGAGGGACTGGAGAACTCTCGGTTATCGCGAATCGCACGCATTGACGAAGAAGAAGCCGAAGAGCTAGAACAGCAGCAGAATCAGAATCAACAACAGCAACAACAGCAGCAGCAACACCTTCGTCAGAGTCCAGACTCTGGGGACACATCAGGAGTATCACGTGCAGATCTGGATTTCGCCCAAATCATCGACAGGTTTGTCAATCTATCCATCTCCATGAACAATCAGCAGGAGTTTGAATTCGACCCTTCGTTGTCTTCGGAGACGGAGGACTTGCAACAGACGATATCACGACTCAAAGTGCACGTCAAGGCGCTGGAAAGAAACGCTCAAATGAGATCCACGTCGTTACAGAGTCTGGGTACCAAGTTACGAACGGAGCTGACGGAACATAATGAGACCACTACACGTGATCTGAGGGCTGAGAATGCTCAACTGAGAGCCGAGAATGAAAAGCTCAATGCTCAAATGACCAAGATGAAGTCCAAGTGGGATTCCTTAGTTCAGAACGCCCTGAACAAGCGTAAAGAGAGAGGCTGATTAAGTTGAGGAGGGTGTGACCGATAGGACATCGGCAAGCTATATATCTGTACAACTACTAATGCTATTTATTGAACTGGAGAACCCGATTACACGTGGGCTGAGACGGTAGCACCTGTGAAATCTTTTGATGCCTTCAAGAGCTCCTGACCACCTCTGCTTGGACTCAACTAAAGTCAACCAAATCACTCAACTAAAGATTTCTACTCTCCACTAATCGTGACCTGCAATGCAACTCTATTTCCAATATATTGAAGGTAGCTTTCGGAACCAACAGACAGTTGTACAGAACCCTCAAACACGCCACAATGTCTGGACGAAGACGATCTCTTTCGCCGCGCAACAAGCGGCCGGCTCCCAGAAGTTACAACGACTTTGGCCGCAACGACAGAAGCGACAGGACCGACAGAGGCGATAGATACGACAGAAACGATAGAGGTGATAGAGGAAGAGGAAGGGAAGGATACAGAGATCAAGATAGGTATCGGGATCAAGACCGACGGAACCGGTACCATGATGAGCGAGAGTCTAGGCCAAGAAGATTCGAGGATCGAAACGAGCGACTGGTGGACGATTTCGGTAGAGATATTCCTCGTGACAGTTACAAGGAGGCAGTGAGGGAGGAGCGACAATCGGAGGTGAAGCCTGACAGGGCAGAGAGGGCTGAGAGGGAGGAGCACAAGGCTGATAAGGTGGAGGAGAAGGCCGAACAGGCGACGGACAAGGCGGACGACAAATCTGACCAGGTGCCTGCCAAGGAACCAGAAACTAAATCAGCGGAGGCTAAAGCAGCTACTACAGAACCTGCTCCCACGCCAAAGGCTTCGAAGAAGAAAAAGAAGAAGACTCAGGAAGTTGAAGAACCGGCTGGGGACTCGGATGAGGAGTTCCAACGAATGATGGGCATGTCATCTGCATCATTTGGAACTACCAAGCATAAGAAGGTGGCTGGAAACCAGGTTGGAGCCGTGTCCAAGCCCAAGGCGACACAGTACCGACAGTACATGAACCGAGTGGGAGGTTTCAATCGAGCCTTGTCTCCAGAGAGGAAGAGCTAAGGTGACTGTGCGAAGCACTGTCGTCGAAGCCGAACTTCTGGCGTTAGCCTAACTTGTCTCCGATCCTGTCACTGAGCTTCAAGATGTGGTTCTGTCACTGTTACAAAATAATGATTTCTGATCTGCAGTCGGTTCAAAGCGAGAGAATCGCAGATCGTGATCAAGGCTACGATATGGAGTCTGTAGTCGGTCTGGATCAATCTCTTCCACACCGACGTGGATCCGAAATATATCTGTTCTGAGATTCTGGTTGCTGTACTGGCACTGTACTCTCACAACCACACCAACCAACCATGTATTATAAGCTATTCTATTTATGGAGACGTTGGCGGCGCTGGTTGGCACTCTGTTGCTTGTCTGTCGCTTGTCTGGCGCTTGTCATCGGCGGCAGTACTGCAGAGCTGTAGTACCTGTGCTGGTACAGTTGCAACATCAGGCCAGGGGCTGTTTCAGGGAGATTACTGCGAGAGCGATTATGCCTGTATTTTTTTTTTCAGCGCGATATTATTCCATTAGCACCGGGTATGGTTGTATAATTAGTATGGTTGAAAAAATGGCGTGCTAGAACCGGGTGTACCAGTTTACCCCACAGTTTCCGAATTAGGAGTTGTAACCCAGGTGTCGAATCGACTGACTGGTGCGTGTAACAGTTGGTGTGTCAAATTAACGAGAGCCCATTGTTACCCGCGTTGTACAGCACATACAGTGCTTGACCCTGGTTCCATAATATCTCTTCTTGTTCTGTCATTGTAGTGCATGTCGTGTGCATATCCTGTCATACTCCAGAAGGTGAAAATGGGCGATCCAGCCGAGCGTGACTTTGGAGGTGGAAAGTTGTTGAGCAAAAAAGCTGAGTCTGAGTAATTGAGTCTGAGTAATTATCGTCGTAGTGAGTGGTTTTTGTGTCTGTAATATTCCTGAGACATCGTACGAGGTGGTTTTAGTGCTTGTACTGTTACCTCAACTTGTAGTGCTCATGATCAGCAGTCCAGCTCTTTTGTGACATTTTCTGTTCATTAAAAAACCAAGGTCTATATTACAGTGGAGACCCACTTTGCCACTGGCATATTAGTCCTGTTATTCTGCCCATGCCCTGTCAGTATGCAGCTCCTGACAGAAGATAATATTTTGCCGTGCCGAGACTGTTTGACCTTATCCAAATCGAGGCCCGTACATTATCCAGCCCTATCAATCACTCCACTCTGTACTATACGTGGTCCGGGGGGGCTGTACGCGATTCGACTCATATTATTCGACGTGAACGGCTTCAGACATGTCACAAGCGGATATATATCGTGGGATCGGGACAGTGTGAATAGCTGGACATCTGGCAGAGGTGGTAAGAGTACGAAGACTAGAGGGCTATCGACAAAGAACAATCGACTTGAGTACAGTATTGTTGTTAAAGGTACTTGGACACACAGACAACAAGAGAGATACATCGACTCAGAGATCTTACCAATTATCGCATTCACCAAATCATTCACCACCATCGCATTCCCTAATCAGATGATCTCCCACATCATCACCACCTTCCTCCTAATTGCAACATGCTGTGCACAGTTCAATCTCAGAGCTAGCACCGACAACACTGAGGTTGCAAACAAAACCATCTGCATGTCCAGCGGCAAAGCCGTGCTTCTTTTCCCACCAGACAACTCGTGTGTCTTCACCTTCAAAGGAGGCATTCTCACAGCATACACCAACAACGGCATTCTGTTCAATGAGGGCGAACAGTTGACGGAATCAGACAACTTTCGAGGCTCGCAGATTCTGTTCAAAAGCTCCGTGCTCGATCCCCCCAATGATTGGCAGTTTACTGCTTGTCCAGATGGAGACTCTTCATGGACTGTATGGATGGACGCCTCTTGTGAAGGAGGAGTCAAGTTTGACGCGGTTCTGACTCCTCTAGACGATGCAGCTTTGCAAGCATTAGAACACCGAGACGCTGAGAGTACGAGCAACACTGAATCTGAACAGTCGTGTGATTGTAGCCCCGAGGACTCAAGCACCTCTTCCTCTCCTACTATCAGCACCAGAACAGTCACTGAAGTCGTCACAGTCACGGGAGATGATCCCAGCGAAGTCACAGAAGTAACCACCACTCGAACCATCACTCAGGGAAAAGTCTCCTCAACTCCAGGAGTAGTCACAGTCACCCATCATATCACTTCTTTCGTTGTTGGAACAGCTCAAGCCAACGTTCCAGATGTAGCCAAAAGTGCCGAACAGCCGCCTCAAGCCGAAGCACCAGCTGCTGCACCCACTGCTGCTGCTGAACAACCCCCTGCTGGTGCAGAAGAACCTCCAGCATGGAATGTAGGAGCTCCTACGGGAGGAGAAGGAGGAGTAGGTGTTGAAGCTAACCCTACCCCTGATTCAGGCAATGGAGGAGGCGGAGAAGGTGCACCAAAACCGACAATCTGGTGGACCCAACCATCTTCTCCTTGGTGGACTCAACAAACGGCACCTTGGTGGACCCCTGAAAGTATTGCCACTAGGGTTGCCTCTTCTGGTGTTTCCGGAAAGGCCTCTGCATCCTCTTCAGCCCAGGAAAACGGTTCTCCACGAGCCTGGGCACCTAATAATCACCTCAAAACCGCCCTGGAAACCCTTCTGGCGCTTTTCACTGTTCATATCACCTTTTTCTAGGTGTCCAAAACTTCATATAGTCAATAAAATTGCATGTTCGGATTTAAACGGAGATAAGCGTCTGGTTTGGGATCAATGCATTACAACTGCACGCCCTTCTAAAATAAGGTTTGTAGGAGTATCATGCATGCCATATACCACAAACATCGTGCAAGTTCTACCAACGCCACCACCGAAAATGACGCTATTTGAAGAATGCAAAACCGCTCTTGAAACTGACGACACAAAGGCTCTCGACTCGCTGCAATTACAACTCGCTCTCCAGTCGAATGAGACCAAACTCGACATTCTCGGCAACCTGATGCCCTACATTGAAACCAGTCTTCGTCAGGGTGTGGATGAAGCCAGTGAGATCCTACAGACGCTGGCACGTGACCAAAGCTTTGACCAGCTGACGAAAATCATCCCCGTTGAAGCGATCCATGAAGGACTCAACTCGGGGCTTCCTGCTCTTCAACAGGCTCTATTGAGCTTGCTTCGACAAGATCTTGTGGCACAGACAGAACTGTTGTACGACGCTCTTGTGTTGCTGGCAGACCCGGATTCTCCCGTCGGAGTCGTCTCGGCAGCCCATACTGCTCTGGTGGGTCTGGTCAAGTCCGCAGATGGCCAATTGGTTCAGAGAAGACTCACCTCTGATCCCACATGTCTCAAGGTTCTTCGAGCCATGAAAACCGAGGTCGTGACGGCTTCTCGGTTGCAGGGACTTCTACTTGATACAGTCGCCGAGTTTCGATTCCCTAGCTATTTATACGACACCAGCGACTTTGACATGTATAGAGACGACCCTCTGGCTCTCTATGTGCTCATTGAATACTACACCAACCTGTTCAAGGCCGACGCATCATTCATCCAGAGTCTTTCTGGCACAGTCAAGCATCTCATGTCTTTATTTGAGCCCGACGAACTGCTCAATTCGCTGATTGACTCAGTTCTGGTCCAGTTGACAGGTGTTCTTTCCACTGAAGACCCCGATATCGTGTGGCAACTGGACACAGAGTTCAAACTCGGCAAACGGTTCATTGTCGACAAGGAGCGGGGTCTGGACTACGAGTTCCTGGCCAACCTCAACCCCGAGTACATCAAGGAGCACTATTCTGACTCTGTTCGAACCGTGCCTCTCAAGGTCGAGACTCTCGAGGTTTATGTGCATCTGGCGTCGTACCAACCGACGTTTGCGCTTCTGCAGGGTCTTGAGAGCTCGTCCACAATCGCCAATCTGCCCTTCATGGCTCGATACACGCTTTTGTTGGCTCTTTCGGAGACTGATTGGGGCATGCAGCGGCTTCTTTCGTTCCCCAGTTTGATTGACAGCGAGCTGGAGTTGCAGGACCTGAATCCCGAGTCTCAGCAGTTCCGTGACCTCTTCCTTCAGCGTCTGTTGGACACTCAATGGAAAGACAGAGCTGAAACTGCTCTCAAGGGAGAAAAGGCTCCTCAGATTGAGATGCAGTTGTAGGCATGCAAACAACGAAGTAGATCTAATGAAGTTCGATATAGCATAGCATGGGACTTGCTTCTTGTCGTAGATTTGGATCAGCCCATACAGAGTACTGGCTACTTGCTTCTTGTCGTAGATTTGGTCTAGATCCAACTTTGAGACACCCTAAATGAAACGTTGAGATTCTGGCTCTTGTGTGGCTACCTCGGAACAACTATATGAGCCTATTTGTCCGACTAAATGAAGACGGTTGCGTCTATGCATAGACTCGTCTAATTAGGGTTTGTTAGTCATGAGGTTTTTTATAGTCCGAAGGAGGCACACAACAAAGACATCATACTAGTAGCTAGTGTGTGAAATGTTCCACAGCTGGTGTCTCTCCACGGAGGTTTCTCTTCTCCTCATTGACCCCCCGCCCACCTTTTTTCAGTCTCATTTTTCCCCTCTGTTAAGCCCCACACACCTAGTATTACTTTTTAGCGCACCTGACGTCATATAACGTTAGCACCCTGCCGAGGAGGGAACAACTAAACTAAATAGCGGTAGTCAAGATTGCTACACTCTTCCTTCTACAGTACATCTTCCACACAAACACAAACAATTGACACAAACACAATGGCTCCACGACTTATCTTTGTACGACACGGCGAGACGGAATGGTCCAAGTCCGGCCAGCACACTTCGGTGACGAATCTGCCATTGACCGAAAACGGAGTCAAGCGAGTTCGGGCCACTGGACAGGCTCTGGTGGGCGCTAACCGGCTCATCAACCCGGCCTACGTGGAACACATCTTTGTGTCTCCTCGATCACGTGCCCAGCAGACTCTCAAGCTCTTCTTTGAGGACGATCCTCAGGATCTGGCCAAGATCCCCCAGACGGTGACTGAGAACATCCGAGAGTGGGACTACGGCCAGTACGAGGGCCGAAAGTCCGCTGACATTCGAGCTGATCGAACCGCCCGAGGAATCGACAAGGACGGCCACAAATGGAACATTTGGTCCGACGGTTGTGAGGACGGAGAATCGCCCGAAGAGGTGCAGGCTCGAGTGGACGAACTCATTCGAGAGGTGCGAGTGATCCACAAGGCTGCTCTGGACGAGGGCAAGAAGCATTGTGACGTCATGGTGTTTGCCCACGGCCACATTCTGCGAGTCTTTGCTCTACGATGGATCAATGGAGATATCACCATGAACCCCGCTCTGATTCTCGAGGCTGGAGGAGTTGGTGTTCTGTCTTATGAGCATGACAACATTGAGGAGCCCGCCATTTACCTCGGTGGAGCCTTCTTTGTGCCCGACGAGGACGTTGAAAAGAACAGTGGACTTATTGCTCTTGCCGGAGGTGAGCAGTAGACTAGTACAAAGTGCTAGTACCAATAGGACATTAATTGATTGATCTGAAAAAGGTAGATACAAGCTCGTACTGTACTACAAGTGTATCTGATAAGTCTTACATTTATACATGCGTAATAGTAAAGAACCACCTACAAAATGAGGAACCTCGTAACTTCCGCAATACATACGGAAATACTTCCAAAATTTGACAGCAACATACTAACGCTCAAATACACCGTCTGTCCTAGTTTCAGTTGTCTCAGAGCTTTACTAAGAGTTCTGTAGCGTCCACCCCACCTGTGCGGCTCAAAAAACACCCCCACCTTAATTCTCGGCGAGCACAAAACCGACTATTTCTCAGCACGCGATTATCCGAATGATTTGAAAATGCGTCCATTGAAACGGGCGTCTTCTTGCAATCATTTTGATGCTACTTTTGTGAGCATCCGACAAACTAACATTTTCACAAATCCCAACAATACCATCCATTAATTCTATCTTTATGACTATGACTATCCTGTCTATTTCTTGGCGTTCTTCTTCTTGACTCGCCGAATAGCTCGCTGCTCCTTCTTCATGGTACCATCCACCATCTTGTACTTTCCGGTAACACCTCGAGGACGGCCAGCAATACCCTTGTTCTTTCCTCCAGCGTAGACCACGGTGACGGTCTTCTTCTTGGACTTTTGGGGCTTGGCCAGTCGTCGCATGAGCTTGGAAATATCGTCGGCCTTTTCCTTTTCGGATCGAGAACCATCCTCGTTGATAATCTCGGACTTCTTCTTCATCTGTTCCAGTCGTCGAAGAGCTCGCATCTTCTTTCGGCCCTTGGCTTCCAGCACCTTCTTGATAGGTCGGGCGTTAAGAGTCTTCATCTTCTGCTTAAGAGCCTCCACGGCCTCCTTGGTGATAGGCTTGTTGAGCTTGTTGTGTTTGTTTTCGTCGTCCTGGAACCATTGGGGCAAACCATCGAGATCTCGGAACGAGTATCGGTTGTAGCCGTCATCCTGAAGCTTGTGCTTGTTGGTCTGGCCAGTAGCAAGCTGATGAGCCATAGTCATGGCCTGGTCTGTCACCAGATCAATGTTGGGCTCGTCATCAGAGTCAGACTCACCATGCACATACTCGATATCAGAGTTGTCGTCGTTTTGGTTGTTAGCGATGATCTCATCCTCCTCGTCTTCACTGTCGGAAAACTCGAGACCGTTCTTCTTGGCGTACTTTCGCTTCTTGGCCTTTTCCAGCTCAATGAGATCCTTGGCACCGGGTTCCAGCAGATCCAGAGCCTTGGGCTTGGCCTCGGTCTTGGCAACGGCGGCATTCACCAGGTTGTCAAAGATGGGGTTGGAGAAGAACATGTTTCCGTTGTTGAGTGTTCGAGCAGTCTTGTTACCGTTCTCTCCATCCTCTCCATCATCAATCATGGCCATATCCACATCATCAGCAGACATTTCTCCATCTTCTTCTTCATCATCCTCCTTCTTATCGGAAATACCGTACCACTCCTCGGTCTCGACATCGGCCTTCTTTCGCTGAACAACACTCTTGGCGGTTCTGGCAGCCTTGTTCTCGAGATACTCGGTGTACATGGACTCCAGCTCATCGTCAAGACCATTGGCCTCGTCATCAGAGCCATAATCGCCCCGCTCAGTCTCCTCGAGAGTCACGTGCTCGTCACCGGTTTCACTCACGTGACTTCGTTTACCCTTTTGCAGCTCCGCCAGCTTACCTGTTCGCTCGGCCTGTTTCAGGTTGAACAGAGACTCCATCTTGGCAGCCTCAATACCCAGCTCTGTAGGAGTGGTCATGTTCATCTGCATTCGCTGGATTTCTCGCTGTTTGATTTCGTTTCGGCGTCGTCTCTCTCGCTTCTTTCGGGCCTTTTCTCGGTCGCCAAGCTCAGACAGCTCCTTGTCAATCAGTTCATCCTCATCCAGCTCCTGCTCTTCAACCTCCACTCCAGCCTCGGGCTTGTCAATCTGCAGCAGATCACGTGCACATAGTCGCCACTTGAGAATGGCTCGGAACTCCTTTCGTCCAAGCACCTTGAGATCCTTGAGACATTCCAGAAGCTCGGGGGTGGTCTGGGGTAGTTTAGAGACCATCTTCAAAGCATCCTCATCCGAGTAAATCTTGTCATCAAGAACATACTGGACGTTCCCACGCTCGTCTCGAGCCTCCTTAGATTCCTCTCTAGCCTTCTCTTCCTCCTCACCAATTTCTCCCTCCTTGATAGCTCGAGGAGCCCAAGTCATTTCATTGGTTTCTCCCAGATTGTCAATAGGAGTAGAATCTGTGATAAAGTCCAGAATGGACAGACGTTTGTGTTGCAAGTACTCGCCCTCCTCGTAACCCTCTCGCTTACGTCGCTTCACCTCGGGGTTGAACACCTTGGCCTCGTTGTTGTTGTTTCCCTGAGACACTTCCTCAAAGACGTATTTGGCGTCCAAAAGTCGAGGATCAATCTTCTTGGGGGCCTTGAACTTGAGACAAACGACGAAAATCTCGGCGGAAACGTTTCGCGAAGAAGGAGGCTTGGTGGCCTCTACCTTCTC
Organism: Yarrowia galli; assembly: GCA_900519055.1. Taxonomy (NCBI): domain Eukaryota; kingdom Fungi; phylum Ascomycota; class Dipodascomycetes; order Dipodascales; genus Yarrowia; species Yarrowia galli. The sequence continues at coordinate 1,707,248 of ULGS01000003.1, forward strand.
AAAAAACTGCTGGAAAACCCACATGAGGTTGTTGTAATCTTTGGATCGGAAAACCTTGGTGACAAAAGTTCCACCCTTGTTGAGAAACTCCACCGCCAGCTTAAGAGACTGGAGTACCAGCTCGGACTGCGTGAACGCATCCTGGGCCCAAGCCATACCCACATTAGGAGCACCATCGTGCATGACGGTGTCTGCCTTCCATGTTTTCATGTATTGTCGAAGCTGCTGTCTGCAATGGTCGGTAGTGATATCTGACTGGAAGGTGATCACGTTAGGAAGAGGCTTGATAGGAACAATATCACAGCCAATGATAAGAGAGTTGACGGGACACACCTGAGACGCCACCTGACACCAAGAACCAGGAGCAGCACACAGATCAATCACCACCTTGGACTTTTCTAAAAACTTGCCGTACTTCTGGTTGATCTGGATGATTTTGAACGAGGATCGGGCTCGGTAGCCCTTCTCCTTGGCCAGTCGGTAGTAATGATCCAAACGACCTTTTCCGTGTTTCTTTTGGATTTTACCCATGCTTGTTGTGTTGTGTAGTTATACAGAAGGGGTCCCTTGAAAAATACTTTTAGAGACATCATGCAGGCTGTACGATTTTTTAGACTCAAGGTTCGGTAGGGTAAGTTGGAGGTGAATAATTGGGATGGGGGTTAGTTGAACGTTTAGTTGAGGACTGGGAGGTGATAGAGGCGAGATTTCATACATGTGTGAGGCGAGGAAGTATTACCAGTTGATCCTGTGTCATTTGGCTCGACAAATTGAAATTTGATGCAGTTACAGCGTTTGCCACCTTAGTGTCAAATTAGTTCAACTTTAGTTGAAGGGGAGAGAGTCCTCTAGGAGTGAAAAAACGGTGTTCCTGATATGGTGGAAGGATGGGGAGTTGATGGGGAGGTGGAGTTCAATGCACTCTCTCCAAATATCTTTTTGCAATGGCATGTTCTCTCACAATATACAGAGATATTGACGTTATAGCATAGACCCAAACTTCAGCTCCTGCTCCTGCTCCTGCTCCAGCAGAAGGTCACGTGAGGTGACCCTTTTGAACATATCCTGGTGTTTTCGTTCCGGTCTGCAAAGTGCTAGTACCAGTACTTTGTCGTTTTGTACTCAGTACTGGTGCAATAGCTATTATCAACAGAATGTTCTAGAGACACTTTTCCATCGTCTATTGGTCTGTACACTCGAAACTGGCAATTCCAACTGTACCTTCTGTTTGCAAGACATGGCCTTCAGGAAGAAGAGTTCTGGAAATCCCCATCGCCAACGCAATGGAACTCGTCTATCCCACAGGACTACATCATTTCAAAGGGGAGCAACTGACTGTCGATCTCCGAGGTGCACTTCTGAAAGTTGATATCAAATCCCGTCGTCGCAACCACTGGCACTTTTTCGTTGAGGTCACAGAAACAAACAGCAACAGAACGACGAGAAAATTCGCGTACCCAGCATTTCGCTGTGAGCCAACACAAGAATGGAGCTACTTTCAGCATCAGAAGACTCTCGTAATCACCTACAGCGGATGTGTCTATCTAGTCGTCCGACTGGCACATACCAATGTGCATGAACTTCGCTTCAGTGTGGAACGAATTTACTCGACTGGCTATCAACAACGTGTCAATCATATCAAGGCAATTGACCACATGATTACTGCTAGACCAGAGAGCGCGACTGCAAGCCCCGATCCTGAATCTGAAACCGCAATTACCTGTCCCAATCCTGAGCCCAATATCTCTGACTGGCAAAAGGTCCTCTTCAACGAAAGCTACTCAGATTTTACCATCACGTGCAGTGATGAACAATCTTTCCCTGTCCACCGAGCTATTCTAGGTACCTTTTGGCCATCCTTCGGAACTATCATGTCAGAAGACAACGTATCACGTGACACGCTATCCCTTGAATACCCATCACGATGGGTCCAGCCAATGATATCGTTCATCTACAGACAGAAGATGGATGTAGACTTTGAACAGGCCACTGGAGCCCTGATTGTGGCTCGCAAATGTCAGTTCAAAGAGCTCAATGTAGTATTGACAGCCAAGATCAAAACTCTGGTGACTCCAGAAACGTCTCTTGAGGACCTTTGTCTCGGCTGGGAACGGTCAGGGAGCAATGAGGAGCTCGTATTGTACTTTGCTAGAAAGATTGCAAAGCATGGGGAGGTCAAAAGTTTGTTCAATACCTGGAATACCGACCGCTTGGTGGACTTGTATGGGGATACAGCCAAGTTGGTGGAGTAGGAGGACGTGCCAGGTAAACCAGGTGCAGCCAACACCAGTAATATACAAAAGCCACCCCTTTCGATTGATTCATTAGGAATGCAATATGGACTGGGGGTAACGTGAATTAGTGTATACTGTTCTGTAGACTTCAATGTCATTCCAGGGCTGAGAGTCTCTGCCAATTTCAGCCATTAGTTTCTGGTATGACTCGATGCCCTGGCTCGAGGTCTGCCATCCACACAACAGAGTCCTGCTCTATACTAATCATCGAGCGAGTACTTCGTCGTTGCCGCCATGTATTCAATCTCAGTTTGACTATCACTTCAAGGTATCACAGACTGGACTTCTTGTGACTTCAACTGAATTGAATATCCATAATGGTCTAAGAGAGTCTTTTGCTTAAGACATAATTAGGCACTGTAGAGGAAGAGTAGATGTCTTGTGGGGTGTGTACGGAAGCTGACTAGGATTCACCCAAGCTAATGTCTCAGATTAGCGCCCTCCGTTAGCGTGGATCCAGCGTCGGCAGAACAACCTCCCAAGTTTAGTGATTCCGAACACCATGACAAAAATGAAGCCCCATCCAGAGAACAGGGCAAAAAACAAGTGTGGACGAGACCGGGTTCGAACCGGTGACCTCAAGCATGCAAAGCCCACGCGCTACCACTGTGCTACACGCCCGCAACTTTAATTTGTAATGATTCGGAGACTAGTCATAAGGTGTTCCGATTAGTCATGTGCCACCGCTCCGCCTTCACACCGAAGCCAGAAACACAAGCTGGACTTCCCACACTACGGCCCTGATGGCAGTCTGTCAAAGAGGCTTAGGGTGGACTCGGATGGTTTGATCCAGATAGTCGATGAGCACATTCTAGCGGAGATCCCTGAGGCAGAGGTTGACGAGACTACCCTGAGAGACCCAACACGGATGCGCTGGAAACCTGGTGAAGGTCAAGCTCTGAAGGTGTCAGCTTATGCTGACGACGTGGCTCTGTTCATGCGTGACTACGCGGATGTACAGGCTGCTGGAAAAGTCATTTGTGCTTTCTCCGCTGCCTCCAAGCTATGTCTCAATCCCAGCAAGACCATCATTCAACGGGTTCGGGTGCGGATGCTCCCGAGCATGTCGAAGAGCCCATCTGGCTGAGATGCTACACGACCACTGGCCCACTGCCCCCTCCAAAGTGGCCGGCGGTCCTCC